>JAGVSQ010014572.1:0-10553 GCA_022683975.1 Rhyacophila evoluta
ACTTCAGACATATTTCCGAAGTCGCGGACGTTTTCCTTCACTTTTACCAAATTTTTTTTATAGGAAAGAAGAACAAGAAAATCAATTATTTCGTTGATTGGAAATATTTTATAGTATGTTTGTAAAGTTTCATTAGCATAAATATATTGACTTATTTATCATCAGGTACACTACAGTTCTTTGAGATTCGTTCTCAACTAACTACATTACCATATCGAGCCATTTTCGTCAAAAGATTGTAAACAGCAATTTGGTGATATTCGTTGTTTTTTTTCAAATCAGCTCAAAATAGATATTCGCATGGATTGGCAAAAGATCGTAATGGTTCCAGCAGCTGAAGTCATAATTTATGCATTTTTAATTTCATCGATAAAAGATCGACTAGAATCGAGAAAGCGTCATATAGTTTTACGCTTACGATCTTTTGCCGAAAACGGTTCGATGTGTAGATACTGTCGAATAAGCATTCTTCTGTTTCTTCCAGTATGACTTGTCAGCATCACAGTTTTCTCCCGACGGCAGAGTATTTCAAGTAGAATATGCTGGAAAAGCTGTGGAGAATTCAGGAACAGTTATCGGTCTCCGAGGAAAAGATGGAGTCGTGCTGGCAGTGGAAAAGCTTGTAACATCAAAACTGTATGAACCTGGAGCAAACAAGAGAATTTTTGACATCGATAAGCATGTTGGCATGGTAAGTTTTAGTCACCTCTAATTTTTTTTATTAAACAATAAATATCTATTGATTCTTATAATCTATTAATTGAATAAGTTCTCCTATTTTTCATTGATAATCATTCTTCCAGGCTGTATCCGGTATAATATCAGACGCCCGTCAAATAGTGGAAACAGCTCGATCAGAAGCAGGCAGTTACAGTGGTCAATACGGTGTACCTATCCCGTTGAAGTACCTCAATGAAAGAGTGGCAATGTACTTACACGCTTATACACTATACAGTGCTGTGCGGCCATATGGCTGCTCTACTGTGCTGTGCTCCTGGGACCGGATGGATGGACCCAATATGTACATGATTGACCCCAGTGGAGTTTCTTATGTGAGAATGTCCATATTACTAATATGTTTCAAAATATATACGTATTACCAAAATATTTATGTGGTCATTTTTGAAAATGTATATTACAGAAAATACATTACAAATCTTCACAATATGAAGACTTGACGGATTTTTTGAAATTCAAACATCTAAACTTCGGTATCGAAGCGTGCGCGCCTAACTTTCAGTCACCAGCATACTAGAGAGAACATTATCTCAGTAAGAAGAAATAGCTTCATTATTTCATACTTACTAATATGCTGTCATAAAATAGCTCCCTCAGATTGTCCTCCTTTTCAATTCAGATATAGATATGTTCCTTAGTTGTTTTTTTAAGAGAATCTATTTTCATTTTACATACTAACTTGTGTTGTTTCTTACAGTCATATTTTGGATGCGCAGTAGGAAAGGCAAAACAAGCAGCCAAAACGGAAATAGAAAAATTGAAGTTGGCCGATATGTCTATCACAGAACTGGTCAAAGAAGCCGCTAGAATGTATGATTCAAATTAAAAATAATTATAGATACCAAGTAAAGCCATTTGTTGCTTTTCCACAGCTTATATTTAAGTACAGTATCAGTAATAGCTGAGGAAATTTATTTCAACATTTTCAATTGTCATCAAGTATTCTTGAAATGGTGACAGTATCACCTTGTGGAATTCCTAAGAACTATAATAAATCACTCTGTTCATACATCATTTAAATAAAAAATCTAATTAATCTAGTAATATCATATTATTAAAGCAATATTATATTTCAGAATCTACCTTGTTCACGATGAACTCAAAGACAAGAACTTTGAGCTGGAACTGTCGTGGGTCGGAGAGCGAACCAACGGAGTCCATCAAAGAGTTCCAATCGATATTCTCCAGGAAGCCGAAAGAAATGCTAAACAAGCACTCCAGGAGGACTCTGACTCCGACAATGAAGATATGTAAATTGGCGGATACCGATGACCCTTTGTTTATCTATCACTGAATCACTATATTGTCGACTATTCATGGATGAAGTCTCTTCATGGTAAATGTACATAGATCATTTATGATGAAAAGGCATCAGTTATTGAATACCTTTTGTCATCTTATAAACCACCACATAATTCAGTTAGACAAATTTAATAATGCATTCTTGGAAATGTGAGTATGAGAAGAAATTTAAATGATTGAATTATTTGGTCTGAATGATTTTAATTCCAAGAAATGTCTCGGAAAAGTTTCAGTTTGCTTTTATTGTA
Organism: Rhyacophila evoluta; assembly: GCA_022683975.1. Lineage (NCBI taxonomy): Eukaryota > Metazoa > Arthropoda > Insecta > Trichoptera > Rhyacophilidae > Rhyacophila > Rhyacophila evoluta. The sequence goes on from JAGVSQ010014572.1 coordinate 2,289, forward strand.
TTTTTAATAAAATAGGAATATAATTAAAATTTTGTAATAAGAAGTTTTTCTCTTTATTTTTCCCCTTAATCACAATCATTATAAACATACAATTGATGGTGGAACAATTCTTTTTGAAGAAGTCATAAATTCATTTGCTAGTTTTGTCTCAACTTACTAAGATTATCTTCTGCGAGGAGAAATTGATGGTAAGAAGAATGCACTAAAGAAAATGAGGATTGTTATGCTGGTTGGGAAGTTAAAGGCTGACATTCACTGATTTTTTGGATTCCTAAGTTATCATAAGTGACTCCTTGCAAACAGCAATGCAATAACGGGCGCTTCATATGTGTCACTATCGGATTGTTTAAGAAGATGAATTGACAGAAAAAGCTGAACACAAAAAAAGGTCTTTTAATTGTACAATCTGACCAATTAAAAAAAATAATGGAATTGGTTCATATTCTCTAGATTTGGACCTTAGTGAATTCTTCCAGGGTCCAAAATTTAATATTTGCCTCATCGGAAAGGAATTTTGTCACAAATATATGGCTTGCAATGGAGACTATCGAAATATGAAAATGTTTTTGTACAAAAATTGTATACAGCTTGCTTTATACCAAACTACTCAACCTAATATTGTATTTTAACTAGTAGAAGTGTCATTAATAACAATGTCTGATTTGGGAATTCACTTTCTTGAAATGTAGACATTTATTTATAGTCATAGTAAATATTTCAGTAAAAACTTTAAAAAATAGTCAAGATAAAATGGTTTATGATGAGTATAAATAAAAGAAGACAATTACTTCACACAGAAATACCTTCAAAATAAAGTTCTGTGACATTTTATTACTTATCTACATATTACATTATATAATTAATATTTGTGCCACATACAACATTTAGTTTTTTGGTTTATTTTACAAAATCATATCCATAATTTACAATACATTCATATATTTATTTGTCAGATATTATATCTATGCCCAGTGTGAACAACCATATAGTCAAATTAAAAGCTTATAACCATACCATTTTTCTGTAGTGTTTTTAATAATAATAAATGTTAAAATTGGATAAAAGTATATTTCCTTCTACTTTTCGTCTACATCAGACAAATTTTTATCAAAATTAGGCATGTTTCCGGAAGGGAGTTGATCAAAGTCATTAAACAATACGGGAGTTAGTGGCAATAAAACCATAATGTCTGATTATCTATTTATAATAAAACAAAAAAACACTTGACTTGTATGATCACATAAGTGGAGATTTTTACTGACCCTGCAGAATTAGCAATAAAACAAGATATTGATTTTTTTAACTTATGCGGTTGGTTTTACATTCTGGCCATAGATATTTTGCTGTGCAAACAGTATAAATGGGATTAAGAGACTACTTTTAAGTGTGATAGAAATAGTTTGATATAAAAAATAATTTTATTTAAAAAAATATTTGATCTTACAGTTTCACATTAAACACTTTCCAACATATACTTGGATCATTATGATTGTCGAATTTCAAAGCTCAGTAAGTTTTTAAAATTACTTTTTTTTGAAAATTTGTGTTAACTGTTATAACGCATACACTACTGTTGAATTTTTGTTTTAAATCAACTTCTAAGATTCACAGTAAATTCAATATTGGGCTAATAAACTTTTCAAACTTCAAATGGTTGTCAGTATAACATGTTCTAGGCTCGAACATATTTTTTGGTCGCCCTGAATATTTTAAGTTAAAATACTTACTAGGTTTTGAAATTGAACCGGTGATTAAATACATACATACATTATAAATGAATTTGTTTTAACTATTATCCGACAATCCTTTTATTTGGAATACATACATTAATAGCACTTATTATAATGATGATTTATATTTCTTTCAAACTGTATAGAAACATTGAAAATTACTACATATTAATACCTAAATAGAATTTTTCTCAGGCTTGCCAACTCAATACAATACTTAATGGAATGACAATAAATCGAAACAACGGGTTTTATTTAATGAGATATTTTATTTATTTACAAGAGAAATGTCTGAAAACTTGACTCACTTGCTTACAGCTAAACAAATTTATGATTTCTTGACCGAACATACAAACTTTGGCAAGTTAGCTTGCTTGTGGCACCAAAAAGGATTTATATGTAATTTGATAAATAACTATAAAGTAGTATCTGGGATAGTAAATGATAAAATATAGTATGGTGCTTCATTGATAACTACATTTTTAAATTATTTTAGCTGGAAATATTTAATCTTAATCTAGAGAAAGAAAAACTCTTCTCCATCTTCAGTGCACAGATATATAATAATTGGAAAAGCAATACATATATATCACGTCATATTAAAATTAAAACTGTTTACATTAATTACTCTTTCCAATGCTTAACTGGTCACTGTGAATTTTCCTAAAAGCATCTCTGACTCCCTTGTATGGCAAAGTATAAGATACTGCATCCACATTCTTTGGAAGTATCCCCATTATTATTAGAGAAGAGCTTCTATAATCAGTTCAATTAATCTTATCGAATTGCCGTTGTAGCCTTGTTCTTAAGTGGGACAATTTTCTATGATTTAAAACATATATTGGCTTAGATTTGTATTTTAGTGAAAAGGTCTCATTTGATTGATATAATAACACAGTTGGCCAGAAGAAGAATTATTTCAATATTGTACACACCCGTTACAATCCTGAATAGCTGCTTCTGTGGAGCAGTCCTGACACTTTGAACGATACTCCATAGTATATGCCTGCATATTGTCATTGTTAAAGAAATAGTTATTGATATATTAACATTTTTCCAAAGTCAACTTTGTTGCTAAAATGAATTAATATGTCGAATATGCATATTTTAAAACTATACTTTTCTGCATTATATGGCTAATAAATACGAAATATAATGCAAATAGGCATTAAATTTCCTGATTTCAATACACACAACAATCTTTAAACATAATTATCTCTGCAGTGTGTTTTCACGAGTTTAATGAGTATTTCCTTAACAACAACGATATGTATGTGGAGACATGGCTGGGGAGAAAGCTTAAAGCATATACATTGTTTAAAACATAAACTTTAAATCTACGAAGGAATTTTGGTTTGTCAATAAGGTCATTTTGTTGTACAAAGTCTCTCAAATTAAAATGTAAATTTTCTTAGGTACAAATTAGACATTAAATCAGATTCTTTTAAAACATTCAATCGAACTTTCGAGATTACGGTTATAACAAACACCCACACTCAAAACTATTGAAATGTATAATCGCTGATGTAGTAATGGTTTCTTATTTCTTTTAAATTTATCTTGGAAAGGTGTGCCTGCCAATTAATGGCTGTATCAGATTATGATACCATACAAATTTTTAATTCGGAGTAAAATGATAATATATGGATTCAAAATGTGAAATTAATTTAGAATGATTGAAGTGAGTTTTATACTACGTACCGATCTCTTAGTGGTTGTTATAACCGTTTTCAACCTGACTTGAACTGATTTTTAATCCAATACCATAAAAGAAAATAATTATTATTTGATACTTACTTTTGTAACATAATAATATGAGTGAAATTGTTATAATTTTCAACTACATGCCTAAATAATAAATCTATTTATTCTGGTAAGTAATTCAAATACAAATAATTATCAAACTAAAAATCTCAGCAAAAAATATTATTTCAACACTTTAACAGTCTTATATTGTGAAACTAAAAGTACTAGCCTCTGATTTCTAAATTTTCTTATCGCATACATTTTTAATTGTATTACAATTCAGTTAACAACATCACTGTTTTCAACATGAGAAAATAAAATAACTAAATGCTTTTTAAATCAACTTCATGTTATGAAGAAATGGAAAAACATTATGTGTATATACAGTAGTCTGGGTTTCGAGTTTGAGTTGGTTTGAATGCAGGTTAAGATTGCTTACGAACATTTCATTCTTTCTTCAAACAATTACACAACAAAAATGATTTTATTTTATTTCTCTACAGTAGAACCTCAATATAACTGGCAAATCTGTAAAGAAGTAAATGTGCAAACATTGGAAAATGGTTGGAAGAATTTGTTTGATGATCAGGATGCAGACGCAGAAGTGCCTGATTTCTGTATGACATTACAGAATAATGCTGGAGAAGAAGTAACCGAAGAAAATACTGGTTAGAAGTAGATGAAGGTGACCCTAGGTATCATATTGTTACTAAAATTAATTGAAATTAAAATAGCAGATCAAGTTGTCTTCTTTAAAAATGACAATAGAAGTGAAGATAGTGAAGAACAACAAGCTCTACAATCCAATAACATGCATTGGATATTTGTCAGATAATGCATATTTTTTTAATTTTATAGAGTTGATTATAAAAGAATGGCAGACTTCAAAAGTGCAATTCGGAAAACCCACTTTTATACAATGGAATTTCAGCCTTAACGAGTATCCCCTCACCCGTATTAGTCTGTTATATCGAAGTTCTACATTATGTTCATAAACAAATTGTCAAAATAATTATTTGTCAACAATTATGTGGTCAGATATCTGTTGAAATAATATACCCACCTAAAATACAAAGGACAAGCCTGTACATAGGGAGCCAATATTTATAGCTATCATAACATTTATTTAAAAATCAAATGACAAATCATAAAGGATCAAATTGTCGGTTAGATTAAGTTCTCAACTAATAAAAAGATAGTGATGTTATTTTAGATTCATTCTCCATTATTTGGCTAAGTGTCCTACAGTCTTACATCAATGAAATTTTGTTGGTTATGGTTAAAGTTATGGTTGTCAAATCCAGTGTCGTTATTGTTAGAATGATTAGTGGGAGTTTGGTGTCTACTCTCCGTCACTTTGGTCTTCTCCATTTTCTCCAAGGTAGTTGAATAGATTGTTGGCACGGAGCAGACCTGCTCCACATTGGGTCTGTCTGGGAAGACACTGGGTAATTCTTTCTTGTACAAAAATCTTGCCCAGACTCCCAGCAGCACCATTTCCAGAAGCATCAGTGAACTGTAGATCACTGGAAAGAATAAAGAGATATATTTTAATTGAATATATTATAGCAGACCTAAAATAATACTCATTTAACTGCTATGGCTATGAAGTCCCTGAGTACATTGTAAAAAAGCTTGGATGAAATTTAACATACTTTTTCTGAAACTTAAGAATGATAACTAAAAACTACATATGAAACAGTTTCTTGTAAGACTTGTCCAAAAAAAATCTTATATTGTTATAATAGTGGTGTTTTCATAATCTTCCGGCTATATCCACAAGAATAATGTAAATTGACACACTTGAATGAAAAAATTTGGGATAAGCCTTACATTTTTGTCAAGTAAAAATGAATCAGAAACCAAAGTCATAAAGATACCAAAAATTGAATTGCTTAAATTAGACAACAATATGAATGAATAGAAAATGGTAAACTTTAAATATGTATGATTTATAATTCTCTTTTACAACACTGTAAATAGAATCTGAAAGAGGCAAACAGACATATCTTTAGAATAGACATTAAAAAAGTAATAAAACTTGAATATCCTTCTTTCCACTTTCAAATATATACATTATACCACAGATCTTTTTTGGTAAATACTCACAATTGCCATAAACAGCTGGAGTCAACGGTGGATTGCATGGAAGGACTCCAACCCATATGAGCAGACGACTACTGAGACCTTGGAACTTAGAGAAGAATAGAACAAGCTGGAGCACAAAGAACTTAGCAGGGAGAAAATGTGAGGAGAGGGCATCGCGGAGCATCCTGATGGTCATCACCATCCCCCAAACTCCGAGCAGAATTGATAGCACTACAAATGGCTGCACATACATGTAATTCACTTGGTACAGACTCTGGAAAAAGAATAATAAAAATAAATCAGAAATTACAAACGAATCAGAACTTTTCATTTATATTATCAACCAATGTTGGTTGGAGAAAACTGAGTTATTTAGTTGGCCTTTTAGATAAAAAAAAACATATTATACTTGCACAAATAGTTCATTAATTATATCATATTTATAAAGTGTTAGTTTATTATGACTTTTTATTGTAGCTTCCATATAAATGTTGGTGTTTTATTTTGTAATGCCATCACATGAGTAAGAAAATCATAAATTTCTTGTCTTTCATGTATCGTAGAGGTTAGTGTGCACACCAAGCAACCTGGGCAATGCAGGTTCGATTCCCACATCTGTCGAATTTTAAAAAATCCACAATGCCCATTAAGTTGAGTAATTCTCTGACAAACAATACTCGTGAAAAAATAATCTGTCAAGACATCTTCACATTGGAGAGATTCATATATTCCACTTTGGGAGCGAACATGGTATAAGAAGAATAAGATATTTTATTGATATTAATATTTAATTTCACGAATCGTTTGTGGAATATCTTTGAGAATCAACAATCAAACCTCTGGGGGTATATTGTCGTATTTCATTATCAACAGTTTTATCGATATACGAACATATTAATATAGTCTCATGGCAAATTTTTACTTAAAAATTGTTCATATAATGAATAATCCATAATATGAAAGTTTATATCTTCCTTCTTTGTAGTTTTGAGCATAAAACCAATTTTTGTTTTAGTTAATTGGTCGATAATATTGAAATAAGCAAGTACCTATGTAAGTCACCTGAATATCGATTTATAGTAAAAAAATGCTTACGTCTTCTTCTGCCCACATGACTAGGAGAATCATATAAACCAAGCCTTGAACGACAGGAAGTTGGAGCACCAGCATTCTTAAAAATCTAACGTTCTTCCTGAAAATCAAATTTGTATTTGTTATTATTATATATATTGATTAAACTTAAATAAGCCTCAATTAACCCCATTATTTGGGATTCAATGGGAGTCAATAGATTGGGGGCTCCATGTGAGTATATCAAGCTGGTAGATGTGCTTACACATGAAGAAGTTGATAAAACTGTACAACACCAAGTCCTAACTACTGTCTTCTCTGTGAGAGCCACCAGCAATACAACAATATTTATAACCAGCAACAAAGTGTTGTAAGGCAAAATTTGCCATATATTTTACATTTAATTTGCAGATATTTATAATGGCTATCGACACTCTATATTATGAGTAGATTTTTATTTAACAGTAATCTCTCTCTCCCTGCCATATCAGCTCCTTATGCGGAGCATATGACCACCACATGATGCCTCCAGGACTCTCTGTCACTCGCCAGCCGTCTCGCATCCTCCAAGGTCACACCAGCACTCTTCAGTATGAGTCTTACCTGGTGAATATAATACTGTAGATTGTAGAAGTTGAAGGTTTAGTATTGTTAATAAATATGGCTTACTTGTTGACAGTGAGAGATGGTAAGAAACAACAGCATGGCCAACAGCAACAAGGCGCGACTCGGGTATCCAAAGAATCTGGCTTCACTCGCCTGAAATAACATGGAAACTTTATATTTTGTCATTATTTATAACTTGTAGTGTTATCAATTTATATGTTTTATACGGTATTATTTTTTAAATCAACTAAACACTTATTCTACTCAGTTATTAATGTGATTATCAAGCCATTCAATCGACCTGATCATGGCGTAAGACATTTAAAAATATGCTCAACTAAGTTGTGCCAGCATCTTTTAACTACAGTAAATTATGTGAATACCACTCGCACAGGACAAGTCCCACTCAGCTGGAAAAGAGCTGATGCTATATTTAAGAATGTTTATACAGGACAAGTCCTATTCATCTGGAAAAGAGCTGATGCCATCTTTGGGGATTTTTACCTTATGAGTTCTGCTTCTCCGCCGCAGTATGCCACTATCAAGCAGAAGAGCTGGTACATGGCAAACATGAACATTCCTTGCGCCACAGCCTCGGCTAATAATTGAGATCGCGGGACAACGGCACCACAGTAAGATGCTATTCCAACAACCTGAAACAAATCAAAATAAATGTTTTAAAAACTAAACTATCTATATACTCTGCTGTGAGCTCTATGGTGGTAGACTTTAGAACTAATAAAGGTGCCCACCATCCACCCACCTCATCCTTACAATTGGTTTTAATCAGACGTAACTAGGAGTTCTACTAACAAAGCATCATCTAAGAAGGCCATGCACTTAAGTGTGCTGAATTTAAAAAATAAATCCAACGACTATATCAAGATCCATTCCAAAATGCAGCGTAGTCAAATTAGTGCAATGTCTAATTACACTGGACTAATTTTCAACTTCTACAAAATGTGCCCTCCATCCACCCACCCCGTCCTTACACCTGGTCTTAATCAGGCGTATCCCGGAGCTC
>JAGVSQ010014573.1:0-10551 GCA_022683975.1 Rhyacophila evoluta
ATAACCGCTGGAGTACACAATAACGTAATATTACGGTTCCCGCAGGCCAAGTGTTGGCAGGCCGATGTCATCTATTGCCTTCAAAATTGAAATGCGTATTCGTATCCACCGCTAATAGACAAAGGAAAATAAAAATAAAACCGGCATCCTTTTCGTCGTTTTTCATATTTGAAACTATACCGTAAGAGAAATTATTCGTTCATATATTAATATATTTAAAATCGTAGTAATTTTAGGGTTTAATGTAATCGTTTTCGTTACTTGTGTGCTGTAGGCTCAACGGACACTCGACCACGCCTTTGATTTCTCGTTAGGAAATTATTACAGAATCGTTATTTCGTGACGTCGATTTTTCCGTTACAGCGAAAATTCCTTACGTCAAAAAACGATGATGAAAAAAAAATAACGAACACTGCATGCGCGTGCCTACACGCCACACGATCGATTGCTTAATCATTTATGTAAATATCTTTAAATGCCGCAAAAAATTCATCCCATTGTTTGCTCACAATGTTTTCTGTTCTGCTGTTTGTTTTCGCATAACAATAAAATTAATCGTATGTAGCCTACACACTCCCGTGGATATTGACTTTTTTGCGAATATAATTGTGTTTGACATTGATTATGGTGTTGTACTAAACAGCAAAATATTCACTTACTGTATCGGTGATTGAAGAGTGTTTTCTTGAAACCCACGAGATGCACTATCTGGATAATGGTGTCCGTGGATTTGCCAAAATAGATGTTTACAAAGACTTAATTTCTATTTCCTAACCGCCCAACGCGATCTTGACATTATTGCATATTAACGATACATCGCGTTGTAAATTAGAATTCATCACCAAATAGCGTTTTAGCAACAAAATATTTTCACTATAATTATTTTATTTATTGCTGGCATTTTGCCAGTCAGACAGATAGATAGATGCATACAGCACAAAATACTCAAATTAATAATAACGACCTACTAAGTGTTTTAAACGAAACACCATCAGTAAGTAAGGAAGTTATTTTTTCTCAATGACATTACTATGTAGATGATCTTAATTTATCACCGATAGCTAAACTAAAAGTTAAATAAAAATTTAACCGTTGAAAAGACACTGATACATTCATTTAACGTCAATTTTTCAGATCTCCGGTAAATGGGGGTATACACTTCAAATTTGCATGCATAATCATTTGTGTGTGATCATTATTTTTTTTCTGAAAATGAACATTACTAATTTTAGGTGATCCTACGTGTATTTGATATAAACTATAAGACAGGTCATCCATCTACCGACATAAAATAAAATAACAAATTAACCGTTCATTGATATGGGATTTTTCAATTATTGTTTGCTTAATACTAATTTGCTCGATTTGACCGACAAAATGCACTGTGGGTTTTGAAAGTTAATAGATTATATTACAAAACGAATACAATCTTGTTATTTAAAAAATATTAAAGTGTTAGCAAACTTATTCAATCGATAATTAGTAATTCCAACTAATGTTTAACCGACTCATAATCTGAACCGAATTCAAATTTATTTTTTTACTTCATTACTGTCCTTGTGAGGTTCGTAAAACGGAATCAATAAAATTACAGTTTTATAATATCGTAAATTATTTAACATATGGTCACTGTATTTTTATGATCGTTCATTATATTTGCACAAGTTTTCATGAACGTGTGTAGCACCTTTAAGGCTGTAAAAATAAGGAAAAACAAAATCAGATTATTTCAGTATAATATAATATTATAGCGACTATCTATATAAAAGAATAATTCATTATTCATTTTTACTATGCATGTATGTTATTGTTATGTTTCTTGCCCAATCATTGATTTTTAAAAGAAAACAATATGCGTGAAGAAATATTTGACATAATTATTTCTAAAGCTTACAGTAATATTAGCTAATAGAAGTGCCTAATTTAGGCATTGCCGTTTTTAGCTTATTGGATTACACTTAAACCAACATTGGGAGTTAATAAATTTATCGATATATTGAAATTATTATCTTTATGTTATTGAAATGGATGCCGATCGCCGTTGTTTTTTTTTTTAATCGAAGGCCTTTTAAATATAATATAAAATTAATTGTATTGCTACCTTATTTGTTCTAATTTTTACGATCGGCTTGCACTTATACGCTATAGAATTTTTCAAAACCATGGAACCACTTAGTGAAATGAATTTATTATAATTATTAATTAATCGATTTTCCTAACCAATTAAAATGTAATATTTTAACACTTACCTGCTGGCTACTTTTGGCGAATTAGCAAAATGCGCTTAACGTTCACAAAAATTAACACAGTTTCTTAAATACTTAAAATGTCTCAATGTTTTATTGTTTATTGTGCACATTATATGCAGAATCATTTCAAATTCACAAAAGTATTTAAAATGCTTTACCCGAACTGAAAAAATATTTCAATTATGAGGCACGAAACGTTCCATGTCCCGCAGGCGAAGTGTTAAGCTATTGTTATTAATTCATAATTAAAATTTCATATTTTAAAAAGTTGTCCTTCCAAAATATGCAGTAGTTACCACTCATCACAGAGATTATTTCTATATCCATATCCTCATTTTTTTAATACTGGGAAGCTGTATCTTTATTCCTGATTTTTTTTTATTAAAATTACCATATTAGTTTCGAACATAAAGTAAATGGATCTATCCACACAGTGTAAAGACAATTTTTCACGAGAAATGTTTGTCAGACAACTGTTCAATCCATTGGGTATCCAGCCGTGCATTTTTTGATTTTTTTAAATCCGACCGATGCGGGAATCGAACATACATCCCCCGGATTGCGAAGCGCGCACGCTAACCGCCACACAACTAACGGGGGAGAAAGATGGTCTCAAATTTAGCCCAGAAATTACCAAATAAACCTGCATTGGCATATCTTTTAATTCAATTTATATTATCAGTAACGCGTTTTAATGGTAGCAAACCATTTTTATAAATACAAATCATTTGTGAAAATAGAGTTTTTACAATTGTATTATTGTTGCAACGTTTATATTATTTATGGAATCGATACAAATATGCCTCTCCTAAATATCAATTCGCTCGCTCTGTATCCAGCCGTGCATTTTTTGATTTTTTTAAATCCGACCGATGCGGGAATCGAACATACATCCCCCGGATTGCGAAGCGCGCACGCTAACCGCCACACAACTAACGGGGGAGAAAGATGGTCTCAAATTTAGCCCAGAAATTACCAAATAAACCTGCATTGGCATATCTTTTAATTCAATTTATATTATCAGTAACGCGTTTTAATGGTAGCAAACCATTTTTATAAATACAAATCATTTGTGAAAATAGAGTTTTTACAATTGTATTATTGTTGCAACGTTTATATTATTTATGGAATCGATACAAATATGCCTCTCCTAAATATCAATTCGCTCGCTCTGAAATCATATCACCTTGAAATGGAATAAATTAAATTAATTCTATGTGTACTATTTTTGCAAATCTACATCGCCTTCCCGTGGGAGGAAATAATCATATGTATGTAGTAACTGACTCAACCGATTGTCGCCTCGTAATTCACGTCTCGGCGACAACTCTGTATGCTTTGCTACATATCGATCTAAGCCTGCCATACAGGGATGCGACCATTGAATAAAGGATCAAGATTGGTGTCGGGATTTTGTGTGAGTGGTTACAAAGCCTACACAGATATATATAAACATACAGAAAATGAATTACTTGGTTACTATTATATTTGGTGGATATTGTATTCCATCAATTTTTAATCTGTTTATTTCCATATCGATGGCTTAATCTGAATACCAGCTAACTCCGCCCATGGTCTAAAAAACGATATCGATGCCATTTAATTCAGCTTTAATTTTTCTATCGTACACAAAACACATTTTTTACAAGATACGATAAAACTGCATTTTTCTCAGTTTTGGCATTCAGTAGACTTTACGTTGTTTGATAACACTCAACACATTACAAAAAACATGTTTATCATTAACAACTTATCAGTCCTGGAGTATATTCTAAATCAAGCTTAAAAATCCTCCCCTTGTTCCAGGATTATCAAGTGAGAATTTGTTTTAGTCGCGTTATAATTATCGTGGCTCTTTTCTGCCTGTTTCAAAGTTTAAGTGAGAAGCACGATGACTATCAAATATTGATAAAGTCTTGGTTTAAGTGTGAAATCTTTCTTGGCAACCTATCTATCTAATGGTTTATAATTATCATTATTTGACATAGCAATTGAATTAATTAATTATTGATAGTGACTGGGCGTGTATATTAATTATTGTGTCGACAGTGTACTCGTTATGTAATATCCGCTACTTGCCTGTTATTGATTTGCGCTAGTTTTGTATGCTATAATTGTAGTTTTAATAATAATTGGGGCTGGTGTTTCGCTGATTGGCAACACCTGGGAAACGAAAAAGCTCTTCTGAACTAGTCGTTATAATTTATTTATAACAGATGTAGTCATTTTTAGTAGAAAAAAGACTTTATATTTATAATATGTAGATTTTTTGTGTTGGCTTGAATATAGTAAATACAATTTTAGAAATATTAGTCAAATTACAATACAATAAATAGCGTTCATGTCTCTTCCACTTGTGTTAGAATATTGAACATAAACAAATAAAAAATAACGGAACTTTCCGGATTTTTTTTTGGAATTGAATCGAAATTTTAAGGCGTCACATTTTTTAAATATTTTTCCGTATTTGAGATAGTTAATTTTTACTTTCTACTATGTCTGAAATTAGAAATTTCCTTCTTTCGTACATTTGTCCAGAATTTTCTGTACGTAATTTCTATTTATCCTTATTTTTCTTTTTGGAATTGAAATTTAACTGGAAATCCTTAGGCCTACGCTTTGCTGATGTCGCTCTGCTATCGTAGCGCCGGTCATAGGCCGCGGGCACGATATATTTCGCGGCGACAGAACGACGGCAGCAAACCCACGGAAACAGAGATGCAAAATAGCTATAAATATGTGAGTGAGCAAGTGAGCAAGTTGTTGTGACTGATGCGCTGCCTTGTTTGCTCGCTCACCTATTTATAGCTACTTTGCATCTCTGTTACTGTCGCTAGTAAATTTATAGAGAATGGTTAGTTATTATAAATAATCGCCACCATGTTTGTAAAATGTTGCTAACTGCTGTGCTAGAACTTAACATATAGATGTGCCATTGACAAACAGGAGGCGTTTGTAGTCGTTCATTAATATAAAGTGCCATTAATTAGCGACGAATTGGATATCGTAATAACGGCCACAAGTAATGAAATATCTAATTATATTTTCAAGGCTTATGTACACGGAGTTTGTACATCTCGTCTATGATTGGAGAAATTGATGCTCACTCTTTTAACTTAGTGAGAGGGAAATATTGAGAAGTTTTTCTAAAATTGTAAAACCATCTGTATTACTAAAAAAAAAATGTTACGCTAACTAAATTCAGCCAGATTCATTGTAAATATCGACCAATCTATTATCAGGTCTTACTTCTTTTTCCAAATGTATTATTAGCTCAGTGTAGGTTGTATAATAGTTTAATAATTTGGTATTGAGACTATTCCGAAAATCGTTCGTGTAACTCTGCAGACTTGCTAAATGAGGAATAAAGTTTCAACCTAAAAATAAAACCGACTGTAATTTTGCTTGGTTTTAACTTACAACTCGTTTGATTGTCTTTGCGCCACCATATGTCGTATACTTTTCTATGGAAATTATTTAAAATGAAATAAATATGAAATTCTGCGAAGTGGATAGCGAATTACTCGAGTTTTACTGAACAAAGTTTTCTCATTACGATATAGTTGGAACCTATAAATATGGATGCCGTTGGTATACGAAATAAAAATTAGTTTATATCGTATTGCAGACGGCCGTCAGAATTCTTTTCATACCCCAAAGGTCGATACATCAACTCGCGTACACCTTCGATATCAAAGGGATCCAAATCGCCCATACGTGTATTGTTGCTGCGTTCGCATCTGGGTCAAGTACAGCCTTCTCCGAGAGCCTGCTAATAATTAGTGAAACAGTAAATCACGCCGATGTGCGTGCTGGTTCTTACGGCGGGCCAAAAATAAACACTGAATACGTAATTAAAATCTGAGATTTTTTTTTGTATCTCGTCTCTCCTTGCTTTGTTCGTTTCGGGCTGTGTTTGTTCTCGATAATATTAATAGTATCCGCCTTGTTATATTATACTTTACAGTATATGAAGCTGATATATATGTAAACAAAGTTGCCACTCTTCCCCACGCCAATATAATGGTAATCGATTAAGATCACGTACCTATTTCGTCGCCAGTTTAAAATGTCTTAATGAACGAAATCTGTTCATAATTGTAAATGTATAATATAACACGTGAAAAAATATAACGAATTGCGTTATTATTTCCATGGTGACATTTATGATTGTAGTACAATACTTGAATGCATCACGAAGACATTTATATCGTCGTCACAAAGTGACAATGGAATATCTTGATTTTTTTTTGAGATACCGGATCTTTTAGATTTGTATAAGCTTTAGCACAATTAAATTGAGTTCTTTATTCATTCATCATCAGCATAAGTCCATTCGTCAACATGATTGTGCTAGGCTCGTGCAAGTCCGAAGTCCCAATATTTTAGACCGTGTTTTCAAGATATCCCACTGATGCTTTGGCGCAACAATATGTGAAATTACAATAAAAATGTTATGATTTGTTTACCCCATTCTCTCCGAAAGTGGAGCATATGGATCTACACCATCTCAAAATATTAAAGTAGAGTACATGGATCTCCGCAATGTGAAGACGTGTATTGACAGATTATGCTATCACCAGAATTGGGTTTTAGACAATTGTTCAACCCAATTGGCAACCAGTATTGCATTTTTGGATATTTAAAGAACCAACAAATGTAGGAAACGAACCCATATTCCCGGACGCGAAGTACGCACACTAAACTCTCGACTACCGAGAGGACGATATTGATTATGAAATATGTAATAAAGAAGTACCGTGGTAGATACAGATAAGGAAAGAGGCATGTATTGAATAAAGAAGTTACAAGTTTATTTGTCACGCCGTGCTAAGTGTAAAATGATGAAGTTCAGGAGATACTGCTAGAAAAATTACGTACTTGAAGAAGACGTATCTCACGCCGGGTTGACATGAGTATTCTCATCCTGTACTTTCTTAAGTAGAGCATTCTACAAACATAAACAGTAAAGATACGCACTGATGCTGTGTAGCTGTTCTTCTCGGAAAACATTTAAAAATGCGCTTACTATTATTCTCACCTTTGAAATTTTGACTCTGGTCGTTAACCTAGGATCCCAAAATCACGGCATATTTTAAAGGTGGTTTACAGCTACATCAAACATATGATTCTATCTCGAGTGCTGGTTTCGCATTCGCACAATGTGTGCCTACTTATATCATACAATGCGTGGGATGCTTTGAAATTGAAAGTGACAGAGAGTAATTTCATTTAAAGATTTCAAGCTTCTTGTATAGGTGCTTTTGTAATAAATTTTAAAATTCACCGTGCATGAAAATGAAATTAAAGGCGTCATTATGGAATCGCCCGAGCTAAACTCTAACTAGGCGTGTGATTTATGTCACTAAGGAAGTTGTCGGATACTGTTAGTATCGTTTCGCTGCATTAATGTTTGAACGGTTATAATATTTTTGCGAATATACAAATAACTGTTTATTACCGCTTTATAGCGAACTAATAAAAGTAGCGAAAATACTTTTCATTTCATAATGATGGAATCGTTTGTTTGTATTCATATTTTTTGAACATCTCCGTTTCGAGGTAATGAAGCATACCATATACCACAACATGACGATTACATTTTTAGTTTTCTAATATAGACCGATTTTTTTTACATATTACTGGATTTCAGATAAGTAATATTTCTATGTAAACCTGTCCAGTACTATATTCCGTAGGTTTGTCTCCAGACCATTGAGTTTTTGCAATCCAACTTCTTTATTATTTTTTGAGTTAAAATAAAACTAAGATGAGAATTTGTTGTGACAAAGGTCGAATAATTATATAATAGATTCTCAATCGAACAGTTTTCACTGTTCAGTAATTTTCGAATATTATATGATAGATTATTGACATTGTCATTATTCACTCGGGAAATATACACAGTTAAATATTTCAAAATTAGACATAGTAGATAAAAAAAATATACATATCGATGTCCATACGCTAGTAATGCGTATCATACATTTAGAATTTGAAATCGATTTCCATCAAGCACCATCAGTCAAAAATATTAATTATTTGTTAAATTGTTCACGAGGACCAAACACCTCATAAAAAATTAACTATTGGGATATTAATTAAAATGAAATACACCTTTTTTGAACGAAAATAAACACCATTTCACTACTTCAAGGTGTATGGCCGTCTGTATTTCAGGCAATATTGTTGATATTACTTCAATGCCGATGCCTATTATCATATACTTTTGTCTATTACTACTTGGTTCTATTGCATGTACGCATACTCGTGTCCATATATCTTAGTTCTCCTACAGACTTCTACTTTTGCCGAATTTTTGCAGACATCTTTAAATAGGTCAATTGCCTAATGAGTAAATTTACAGTTTACCCTTTACAAGTAGACGAAATCTAATGCTAGATGAATTTCGCAAGTTTAGTAGTGTAGGTGAGTGGCCTGGATTGTTGCGTAGGTTCCAGAGGTCGCTCGGCGACCTCGACGCGTCGTGGCGTCAACGTCCTCCTCGTTCCTATCTCGCTTGCTATGCTCGGACACAGGAAATGCAATTATGTATATATTTATAAATATATGTCATGTGTACTGGAGCAGTGTTAATTGATATATTTAGTGTTATGATACCATATCATTGTTTAGTGACGCGTTTATATCTCGATGGGTTTTCGAAGGATCGGCTTGAAACGTCATTCTGGGATTGGAAAATGCTCCACGATTGCGATCCCTGATTTAGAAATTTAGAAAGGAAAAAAGACGTAGACCGCACAGAACAAATTTTACAGGAGGCACACAGTACAAAGACGTCTTGTGAATTCAGGGCAACGTCAACAATTTAAATAGACATCACCCATAAGTGCACAAAAACTTAAACTGTTATTTACGTAATCTGGTATTAATTTAATAAGTTATTTAAGAAAAATGAATTAAATTGATGTAGTAAAAGTCCCCTTTTCTGGTCCCAAATTTTGCAGGCCACCCTTGTATCAAACTTAAAAGCTTCGATACTATTTCGACATGTACAGTTCATATTATGGCTAGAACGTGTTTTAAGTTGTATAAATTGTGATAATCTGACGAAAACTATTTTGAAGAAACTGAGGGTTACGTGGTTTTTCCTTACTTGATATATTTAGCTTGACTATATGTAATAAGCATGGACATGGTCCTCGGTCGCTTATTCTTTCATTCGATTTTTTCTTTACAAATCGTGCGTATTTATCATTAATTACGAATATAATTTAATCCGTGCCTTTATTCAAAAAAATCTTATGCTAGTGACGATTTTATTAATTACCTCAATTAATATCGATTCGTTCCCTTACCATTTTTGATAAATATGTTATTAGAAAATAATTGAGTGTCAAGTCTACACGCTTGACCACCTACAAACTGCCAAAAATTAAATAATTCCAGTCTAATAGAGCGATTATGTTGATCGATAGGTTTGTCTCGCCGAATCCGTCGACGCTTCGAATCGCAAAATTGTAATTATTACACCCGATTATTACCGCAATACATCAAACTCTGTGAGTGTATTATAATAAATTTCTCTGCCCACAGTTACCCGACTAATTCAAGGAAATGTTTTTCTATGAATTTCGCCGAAACGTACGGATAATTAAATTGATTATTGTCTAGTGCGGCCTTATAGTATTAACCTTGCGACTGCTGAAGGTTTTGAAGGTCCAGCGACCGCGGGAAGTGTGCATCTGAGACGTGTCGCTCTGATGGAGTGCTTTTTGATTGATGGTTCCGTTGTGTTAGCCTTAATTGGGCGCCCCCATGCGACGCGGTATCTCTACATATTTTTGTTTTACTCTAAACCCGCTATTTTTCGGATCGTCTGACTAGTTTATCGCCATTATGTCGTTATATAGAATTTACGGGACGTAAAACACAACATAGCTATACTCGTTGACATAGTTTTACGTGTGTTACATATATTTATTGTGAATAATGAAAGAACGCTGAAATGCGAATTGAAAATACAGACTTAAATTCAGATATTCAGACGTAAACATCAGGGTATGGAGGTATCGGTCCACTCTGAATACATGGCTATTTAAGGATACTGTTTTCATCTTCGGCAAATGTGGCAATCGGAAAAAATCATTCTTTTAACACTTAACCTGCGGGCTACTTTTGGCAAATTCGCAATTAACATTTGCGAAAATTAAAATACTTTAAATTTTTTTTTTTATTGTACCAAAAATTCTATCCAGAACCAATTCATTAACATCTCAGTATTATATTATCACTTAAAACTAAGATATTGCTAATTTTTAATGTTTGAGAAAAAATGTAA
>JAGVSQ010014574.1:0-10551 GCA_022683975.1 Rhyacophila evoluta
TTTACAAGTGTGTTAAGCTTATTCTATCCTAGCCTATCATTTTGGACCGAAATCACCTTCCTTGGTTTAGTATACGTTATTTTTCAATTCCGGTAAAACATTTTAAATGCTTTCGTAAGTTATAAATGAGTTTATTGATGCCAATGAGGATTATATTACATTTTTTCTCAAACATTAAAAATTTCCAATATCTAATTTAAGTGATAATTATATAAGCTGTGTCAATAATATAATACTGAAATATTGATAAATTTGTTCCGCATAGAACTTTTAGTACAATAAACAAAAAAATATTGAAATATTTAAAGTACCATAGTAAATATATTCATTTTCGCAAACGTTAAGCGCATTTTTCGAATTTGTCAAAAGTAGCCCGCATGTTAAGTGTTAACTAATAGACTCAATATATTCAATGGATATTTAAATATGCTAAGTGCAATAGCGTGCATCATTTTATGTTTACTTTAATACTGTTTCACAATGCATGCTACATAACATGCGATCGTAATTATCATTATAAATTAATAATTCCTATGTTTACTGGCATTAATTTAAATCAATACAGGTAAACACACAATTTGAAGCACGTGCACTACGTTATGTGCACATTGAATTAAATAGATAACATAATAAGAAATACGTTTGTGTTCTCGATAGTTATTTTGTTCAAATTTATTATTATATATACTTATGTACAATGAGGAAGAGTATTTGCTGTAATTTTCCGATTTTCTAAGTTACAACATAAATATATTGTGTTTAATATAGTACATTTATTACAAATGTTTGTAATAATTAAGATAAGTCGGCTGACGGTAAAGTTTGGAACTAAGCTCGCCGCCATGACCGTCAAATTATCAATATTTTAGATTTATTGCGTTGATCATCAATACAATATTGACGACATTATTTTTTTATGAATCGAGTTAATACTGGTAAGGACAGGTAAGTCAATGAAAAATACTGAATATCTTAGGGAATCTTTTAAAGTTTAAAGCATTACCAAATATTGTAAAGAATTTCGAGAATGTTGAAAGTAAATTTAACCCTTTGAGTATGGACGTACATTTACATCCGAGCGCCTTGTTGCCTTATTTTCAAAGACATTTTTTTTTATATAAAATGTGATTAACTCTTTTAATATAAATAAATACCAGATAAATGTATCAATGATACGTGGAAGTCATTGCAATCATATCATAAATACGCAAACAGTAAACGTAATATGGCCAGAAAAAAATACGTAAACATTACGAAAAAAAGGTTGATTCTTTCTATAATTATTGATTTATAAAGAAACGAAAGACTACTTATATGGCTGTCCACAGAAACACATACAATGTCACATAAATCAATCATATGCGTTCAAATTCATTCTCAAGTGCTCCATGGATTCCAACATGGGAGCGGCCACATGTGGTAATGTTATACACACTCTTACCAATTTGGAACAAGCTTTTCAGTTTATTTTGATATTTTTTTGGAAATTGTAGACAAATAGGTTTATTCAATTCGATAGATTGTAAGATATTAGTTTAATTGATAGCATTGGAAGTTTATAATGCTTAAAACATGTGTGCATACATTTTAAAAAATAACTCACTAATGAAAGAGTTAAAGAGTTTTATTTAGCTATTTCGGTACTGATTTAGTTTGCAAGTCTTATTTGTTCTATTTTAAATGTTTTCGTTTGATTCTGTTGCCCGATACAAGTACTTTAACAATAACACTGGATAACGCTTGATTTTCCAAACTCGGATATCAATTATTGTGAGTTTACACTCAAAGAATGTAATCGACATAAATCACACTCGCTGTCTGTTAAATGCATTACGAGATGGATTGCACTTCTCAATTGTGTTGTAATGTTATTTTGAGTTACAGTAGACAAGTTAATAATTGATGATAATAAACATTTTTCCCTTCAACGTATAGATAATTTAATAAGAATTTTATAGTCCCGAAAAATGAGTTCACTTAATTACGAATCCTGTAAAAACGACAGAATCAACAGAGATGCCAACCTTTGAATAGTTTTCTATGGAACATTCCAATTTAAATTAATGTTCCCATGTAATCATGAGTCACACAGCTATGAAGTTTCATGTGACCTTCGCGGGCAGCTCGGTAATAATAGATGTATAGACAGTTACGAAGGTACTTAACACATTACAATATTAATTATTTATACTACATACACGGAACTGACGACATACTATTAATCGAGAAAATGCATTTTTTGTAGAACGTATTTCGAAAACGTGTCCGTCGTATAAATAAAGAACAAGTGAGTGAAATTACTAAAAAGCATTGCAATCGGTAGGCATTGAATTTAAAAACGTGCAATAAACGAACATGCACCTTGAAATGTACAAAATATGTTCAGTATTACAGTTACCAACTTACAATGACTTTTTGTTCAACAGATGGACTTATAACAATTGAAGTGAAGCCAATTTGGAGTTAGGTGTATTTACATAATACTGACATCTTGTTAGTGTGCCGTACTTTTCATATAATAGCTATTGCACCGGTATCTAAATCCCACTTCATCCTTTCGGAGTGCTCCGATTTGGGGAGGAAAAGAGTATCCTAAGCCGACCTTTGCTATTTTATTTGTACGAGGAATAATTTTCTAGCCTTAAAAAAATGGCGTCCAACGGTGACAAACGAATCTTTTTTCTTGAAAAGACTTCTTCTTGGCTTGTTCTAATGTCTATATTGTACACCGTATATGGACGCCTGAATACGATGTGCGGCATTTTTTATTAACATTGAAATAAATTCGGCAATAATATTCGCACAATAAACACAAATATACTTAAAATACTCTGAAAATGGCTACAACTTTAAAACTAAGATAGTTATAAATCAGTGAAGTATGTTAGTTTAAAACGGGTAGTTTTAAAAACTGTTTGCACAAGTGCGTTTTCAACCCACAGCATTTTAAAGCAGTAATGACGAATATTGTATTATATTTAAATATTATTTTATGTATTCTATTCAATGACTTGAATATGTAAAATTATAATTCTGGTACACATTTAATATCGTTGCATTGAATATTCATCAAAAATAATCTCGTCATTAATCGGACGCCACTGAGCTAAAGTAACTATTATTGTATCGATCGTAACGTGATTATAAAAACAATTTAATTGAATTCAACACTACAGGGAATTAATTTTATGAGACGGGTGATGTTTTATGCAATTGTTTTTGAGTAAATAACATCTGATTAAATATGTGTTCTAAAGACACGATTAATAGAGTAAATACACAACAGATATATTTAGTGTTAAGTTGTAGTTTATCTAATTACTAAACAATACGTATTTTAAAATACGAATACAAGATGCTCGTGCTTTGTCCGAATTCCATAAACGAACTTCCTAGAATATATTATTATTGGATCAACTGCTACCGCGTCACCATGGCAACAGCATAAAGTGCAGCTAGCGATTGAATAGTGCGCAATTTCCGACATTATTCATTAATTTTATTGTACGTTGGTATTTTTTTTTGTAAAAACATAATTTGTTTTTGTCTTATTTGAAAAATTAGAGATCCATATAATTATCAGTCAACGTACGTCTGTTTTTTCCCACGTATTGAAAAGTTCAGATGGCAAGCCATCATTTGCATGACAGTTCACGATGGTCTTATAAAACTCTTTGCAGTTACTTCCCAGTATGGTTCATTCGTGGCCAACCACGGTCCTCACATTTGAATGACGCTTCTTGACCCCGCCAAGTATCGCTTTCCTGAATTTTAATCGTAGACATGAACATTATAATCTTCACAACAGAACAAAATTCGTTATAAATCTTCGAAATGCTACATTTGCATACAATAAATCATTAAGAGATTTTTATATATTTAAAGACATATCTACATTTATTATTTCAGCACTGACAACACACAGGTCAAGCAAGTTATAGATTAAAATTTTATATATTTTTTTAAATTTGGTATTTCCGGTCTATTTTTTAAATTAAAAGAATAATAAACTATTTAAACGTACTCACCCTTCTTAATAGCTCTTCCATATGTTTTTATTGAGACGAAACAATTGTTTAAAGATAAATAATATTTTTTATTATTGATAAAATTCAGAGAAATTTAATTTGTAATTAACGTGAAATTATTTTAATTTGAAATCAAATTATGCTTAATAACCCTGTCCCCATAAAATCGATGTTTATTTCGTGATGTTGGGCTGTTAAAAACAATATACGAAATATATTTTAAGAAATTTTTAGTGATAAAAGAAGAAAAGACGCACTACTCGTGTAAAAGAAGATTAAATGCGGGCGCAGGGTTATCATTGACACTTTCGCCGGCGACGAATCGTATCGAACTAACAATAAATTAAATCACACATCGCGAGACTGTCGCCATCCGTTCAACGAAAAAATAATATTCATTATAATATCACTATCATTACGAAGTCTTATCAAAAGAGACTATCTGTTTGTTAATTGCGTTATTATTGTATAATACAATAGATATGAACATGGTCACACAAACACTAGCGGCTAATAACAATTTGTCCATAAGTAATGCGTGTGTAGAGTCAACATGTGTGAGTTGATTAAATAGTAATACATACTGGACTCAAACAGAGCTTCTCAAAAATCTTACAAGCAATGTCTCTGAATACATATCTTTAAACAAACTGTATAAAGTCAACATGTTTGAGTTGATCAAACAGTAATGAGCTATAAACAGAGTTTCTCAAATACCTTAACACATTGTTCGCGGGAAACGTTAACACGTCTTTTGCATGCTATCACTAGAGAGCGGCAGCCGATAAAACACGGTTATGACAGCTTAGTGGTGAGGTGGCGGAAACATATAAAAACGGGTATTTGGCGAAATGAACATTACGCATCAAATGCATCGACGTTGAACGATATATGTACCTGTCGATTTATGAAATTAAGGTCGGTAGGAAGACCAAGGTCA
Organism: Rhyacophila evoluta; assembly: GCA_022683975.1. Classification (NCBI taxonomy): domain Eukaryota; kingdom Metazoa; phylum Arthropoda; class Insecta; order Trichoptera; family Rhyacophilidae; genus Rhyacophila; species Rhyacophila evoluta. The sequence goes on from JAGVSQ010014574.1 coordinate 4,969, forward strand.
TGAAAAAAGCGCCATTTATTTTTCATTATGGAAAGAATAAATACTGAATAAATGCCCATACATTTATCAAGCATTGTCGCGATAATATCTGCCAAGATATTCTCTATTTTTGTTAATGCTTATATTTCGCTATCATAAAAAAATATTTTTTGTTATGAAGAAATTATAAGTAACTCAAGAATATTATAAAAGTGCCGTTTTTACAAAATTTTGAATTTAACGTTAAATATTGTAATTTTTTATAAAAAAGAATGTGTTCTGAGTGTAATAAAGGACTCAATATGAAATAAGATACTGCAAAAAAGTTAATAGTTCAGAATTTATGGCTATTTTACTGAAAACACAATTTCATGCATAAAATTGAAAAAATTACCCACTTTTCGGTGTAGATTGGCAAAAATTCCCCCAAATAATGCATTACAAACAGTGTCTGTTGTATCCTTTTCTTAAAAAATAATAACTTTTCACCACAGTATTAGATTACCGCTACTTTCTAAAGGAAACATTTTCTCTTTTACTTTTCTTTTTTTTTATCTTTTTAATAATCATAGATATGACCTAATCCTAGAAGAGCCTATATCAGATGGTATTGGCCATTTTGACAATTAGTATCAGAAGGTACTTGAAACGTTCCTTCTTTTAATATAATACAAGAAATTGAAAAATTTTCATCATGGCTTGCCAAGCATTACCAATTTATGAACGAATTGAATATTGTATACCCTAATCTGTTGATACCCCATTTAGCTGCAGTGCTCAAAAATAAATATCTATTAAAATATTTATTATCTTTTATGTTTGCTGAAAGAATTATTTTTATTTTTATTAAAAATGTAATAATTAAACATAACTATAAGAATATGTCAAGGAAAAAGACGTTGTGCATTATTTAGGAGTATAATATCATAAAAAATGAAATAGTGTTTAACCAAGATTTCAACACAAATAAAATGTGAATTTTTCAAACATCGATCGTGTAAACAACAATAATTGCATCAAGGGAATTATTATATAAGGTTATCTAGAATAGAAGGCATTGAACCACCCAAAGGTTCCACTTAACTAACACCCATCATTAATTAAAATCCACAGAAGTTATACTTGAATAAATGAGGTCTCATTGTTAGAAAAATTAAGCAGATTAAATTAAAATTAGAGGATTCAAAGTCATAAGTTGAGGTGACTGTACTTTGTAAAAAAAGCTTTTAAAAAGGAATATTGTTCCGCAGGCTACGAGTTACGTAGTGAAAATTGTTTGCAGCTGGCAAAGGAATAGAAACATTTCCCGGAGATGCCCTTATCCAACATGGCTGTACCGTCAATGATAATGAGAAATTTTAAGTAGCCTTTTTTGATTACTATATTCTAAATTTCGGCGATGAGACACGAAAAAGACAAACTTTACGACATGTTTCATTTACACTATGGAAATTTTAGAATTAATGTGAGAACTTCTTTAACTGTATAGCCCAATCATATTTTCATTGCATTGTTATAAAATGCCATTTACTCTAAGCGTAGACTGCGGACCTTCAGTCGTTCAGCATTCCAGACAAGTTCTGTCAAACACAGCAGATACTCAGACCAAGACAGTCAACAAGTAGAATGTAACATATTAACATGGTGAACAGTCAGTTGAATGCCGAACTTCAGACTTTTTTTCTCTGAGCTTAGAGTTAATGTAAATATTTCCATTAGGAGTTCCCTGACCATTCATTTCAGTCAGAAAATTCTATAAATATATCATTACAAAATTGCTGCATTGTGAGTATTGACTGTAGATATTGAGTATTCTTAGATCTTATTGAGTATTATAGTTCTATCAATCTAAAATAAGAATAAGGAAAGTTGGGTGAAGTAGCAGCTGGTTTTTCCTGTGTTACTTATATTCCAGTGAAAATAGACATTTCACTCCCTAGAAATTATCTTTGAGCTGAATTTGTCAAATAAAAATTAAACTCAAGAAATAAAAAGTGGAAGAAATCTGAGAACATTTTTAAAAAGTCAACATTGATCTTATCAGCTGATCTAAGCCATACCATAAAAGCTTTTGTTTCTATGTAAGAAGCCATAAAGTGAAGGTACAAATAAAAATAGAGAGAATCATTACTTTGGATAGATAGGTTAAGACTCAAGTGCGTATTTGAACCCCAGCACAACCTTATTGAATTGTGCGAATAATGGCAAATCTTTGGAATTAATATGTGAAAAGATACCCTGTATTGTAACTGTGTTTTGTAATGTTTCGTTGTAAAAATCACCATACACTGAACTTAAATTTTACTATATATATTAGAAATGGTCTTTTACAACAATAGTTTTAGAAACTTCCTTTTGGAGAATTCTAGAAAAAATCAATCCGCAGTAATAAAATGTTTTTAAAAAATCTTTAATTTAAGTCTAGGTATTATATACATAGAGTCATAAAGTAATGCTGTTTGTGATAAGAAAGATGTAATTTAGAATTTAAAATCGATTTCCATCAAGCACCATCAGTCGAAAATATTAAATATGTAATTAATATTCAATGTAACAGAAAAGGCAAACACTGACATCTATGATTGAAAAACAATTTTAATTCAGTAGAAAATTTGTCATATTTTTCATTTACTTATTTTTAACTTGAATAATAAGTGCTTACATATATTTTGAAAAGATTTGCACAACATAATGTGAAAAGTGTGTACAAAACATAATACATGATAATAGGAAGTAAAGACATTAATTATTTCCAGGTATTATAATAATTGGACTCTTATTTACGTGATGTAGTTAATTCCATGTAAAATTATGTAACAAATAATTAACATTTGTATCATGATGACTACAAACTCTTGTTTAACATGATAGTAGATAGAAGATATAAGACAGTTACTCAATAATTTAAAATTCAGGTAGATTAAAAAAGAGAAAATAAAAACAACCGTATTGACTAAAGTGTAAAGAAAAGTATTTGCTTTTGTGACAAATTTTGATACAAGTAAAACAGTTGTTTATGCTCTAGTTATGCGTCATTTACAAACAGAGAAAATAAATTAAAATTTGATGGAATATACATTTAAAGCCTTAGATGCAACTTCAGAGACTATCTTTTAATCAGAAAGGTCACCAGATGCAGGTAATAGTAACTAAATCTGAGATGATAAGGTCTTCTTTTTTATAAATCACTGTCAACTAAGTTTGAAGTGCATGTTGTTTATAGTGTAACTGTTATATAATATATGGTATAGTTATAATTATAATTTTCTAAAAGTTGAATAACTTGAGTAGATCTATTAGTAAATTATTTAAAAAAAAACGCAACTTTAATGTTAAGGAGCTATAAAGGCAGCAGTGTGAAATTCTTGTACAAGGTGAATTGTCATAATTTCAATGAGAGTTGGCTTTCAAATATTCTATTATAATTATTTGTTAATAGGAAGGAAAAACAGAACTTTTCAAATGTCAATGCTTTTGATGCATATACAGTGGCACCCTGACTTACGAGTGTCTTAATTAAGGAGTGTTTTGAGATACGAGCCGTCTCTTAGGCGATTTTTCGGTCTGAGTTGCGAGCTGAAATTTGGGTTACGAGCCAGCTTCAAATAGCCCATTGCCAGCCTTTTAATGCCATGGACGAGTAACTCACCAAAGATAGCATGCACCATCAACTCACGGACGAGTTAACTCGCAGGTTCTTGTTAATGTTATAGGAATCCATCAAATATGTACCATCTATTGATGAGTTAATAAAATTTTTACACACCAAATACAGGCATATTTAACAAAAACAGCGATTTGTCGGCGGGCCAAGAAATCAATGAATAAGATTCATTTATCCAGTTCAGTCTTTCTTCACCTCCATCAGCATCTTCAAGTCGTAAAATCTCTAAGGTAAATGCTGTACATTTTATTAAATATAAAAAAACTTTATTGCAGTACATTCTATTGTATTGTGTTTTTATTTAATATCGGATATTTATAAGTAGTTTTTTTTTATTTAAAAATATGCAACAAAAAAATGTAGTGTTTATTGCGGGTCTGGAATGAATTATTGGCATTTTAATTCATTCAATGGGGAAAATTTACTTGACATATGAGTAATATGAAATACGAGCTCTGTCACAAAATGAATTAAATTCTTAAGTCAAGGCACCACTCTCCAAATATTAATTAAAAAAAACATGTACAGTTTGCTCAGTCGATCATTTCCATTACATTAAGCTTTCAATGAGTACAATACTGAGGATTGAAAAGATTTTTTTTTATTGAATGCACTATCAGCTACGCAAAAATATCTAATTTTAAACTCAAAAATATCTTTAAATTCAGATTGGGAATAACAGTTTATATTAATTAGTTTTAATGATTGTTTCATATCGATAAAATACTTACTGGATTCGAAAATCACCGAATGGTTTTTTTAAAATTTCTATATTGTTGAGGCAAACACTAAACAAGAAAAATATAGGTACACCTTCAAATAAACTTCTAACACAATATGTCTTTGTGTGAACTGAACAACAACTGGCCAGAATGATAGAGAAGTAATGATTGAGAGAACCTTGTATAAGTAGGAAAAAAATATTATATCATAAATCTGATGATAACTCGAAAAATACAGTCATAGACAACACAGTGGTGTGACATTTTCCAGCATTTAAATGCATTGAATTATTACATGTGGACTCTTGTTATCAAAAATGCACTTTAAAATATCGTATGTAAGATTAATTATTGATTTCAAATAATAAATGTTTGCCTAGTTTGAACTTTTTATTGATTTCTCAATTAGTATTGCTATAATAAAAGAAATAAAGTCGTAAACTGTATTCCATGGTTTATGAAGTTATATCACGAATTTCAATGACTGCGTCTTTATTACCATTTGATAATTTATATCTTTCAAGCGTTGCACAATGAGAAATATTTTATTAAAAATAAAAGTAATAATTTTCCAGATACGTTCACATAAATACTTAAAGATTGTATAATGTAACAAAATAAAATGTGGATTTGAATGTTACTTTGGTATAATGGCTTAATTTACAAAAAGGAAGCACTTTGATTAATGATGAAGGATAATTACAAGACAATTACAAAAATTATAGATAATTATAATTAACCATAAATGAACAGAATTGCTTGAAAATTTCATAGGATTATTTGTGAATTTATTGTTAGTATTGCTATTGTAACTGATATTATAAAATACACTGAGAAAGTGAAAATTCAAGTTTCCTGCCGCAATTAAATGTACATGTATTTTGTAAATGTAAAATTTCAAAAAATTGATTAATCAAATCAATATTAAAAAAATCAAGCATCCACCATTCTAACTATTTACATATAAAGAGAGGAAATAACACTACATATTGTTGGAATTAATTTGAATACGATGAAAATGACATCAATACAGAAGCAACGAAAGCAATGGCGATGTTTATCGAGATTACTTTGGTTATTGATATCTTCCACGTGTGTGATAGTGAGTTTAGATGGATGCCATTGTATATATTTTTAGAATAGGATTTGTCTAACGTTCTTGGTAGACTCTCTTTCTTTTCTTTTCTATGTTATTTTTCAATTTATTTTTATTATTTG
>JAGVSQ010014575.1:0-10551 GCA_022683975.1 Rhyacophila evoluta
TTAAAATGTTATTATTTCTTTTAATATTAATACTAGATACATCTAGTAATGATATGTGGAAGTCGTTACAATTATATCATATATTTTTAGACTGGAAAAAATAAGTAAACATTACGAAAAAAAATGAGAAAAAAAAATTTACTTGAGTAATGAAAAATTCCCTTATGGTCCTTCTATAATTATTATGATTAGTAAAGAGAGGAAAGATTGTATATATTGCTGTTCATACTTTAAATCAGTCCTATGGGTTCAAATGTGGAAGCGAAATGGGAATGGCCACATGTGGTAATGTTATACACATTCTTACCAATTTGGAATAACTTTTCACTTTGTTTTGTTCTTCGTTTGGAAATAGAAGAGCATTGTTCACAAATTGGCATATCTGATTCCACTGATTTTATGATATTAGTTGAATTGATAGTAGCGAAAGATTATAGTGTTTTTAAAACGTGTGTGCATAAAAAATTAACTCAACAATGAAAGGGTTAACTACATCCAATTTAAAGTATTCAATGGATAAAGGTAACATACTAAATAAATTTAATATAACAGTACACATACATGATATTTGAAAGACTAACATGAGAGAGATTTCTATCATTATAATAATTCATTTATTAAAAATTATATTTCAAAGATTTTTTGTCGACACTTTGCAGTTATTAGCCATGACATTGCACTATTTTTTTTTGAGTTTTGTTCAGTTGGAAACAAGAGTTTAAGTGGTGAGTATCTATGTCAGCACCATTGAAACGGGTTGGTAACTAAGTTCATTATTTCTTTTAATCCCTTCACATTTTATATTCCACTGTTAATAAATAATATCAGGAAAATATGTTGATGTTATATTATAATAGTAACATGCTTAGTGAGATAGGGATTGAAATAAAAGATATTATTAGATTTTTCTTCAATGCTATTCCAAAAAAAATAGAAGTTTTTTCTTTTATCATTCTTGATTAGTATTTTTGTTTTTCTATTATAGGTGTCGCTAGTAGCATTGAAAAACTTTATTTCATGAATTAGATTTTAGTTACGGTAATAGATGGCAGGAGTAGTTAGTTATTAATCGTTTTTCTCTAATATTTTTTGTGTTGTTATTTGATATTTTTTGTATTTTATACGATATAATATATTTATTTTCAAACACTTGTAGGCTATTGCATAATATAATTTAGTATGAGATAATGGATTATCAGAAAATTTTCATTTTACATAATTTATTCAGGATATTTGAAGTAATGGAATAAATATCTCAGACCTATGTGATGTAATAGAATCTGGACATTTCTTATTAAGGTTGATTGTGAGCCTATTGTGATTGTGGATATTTTCAAAATAGATTATTAAGCTGTCAACAGTATTACAAAACCCACGACTTATTAAATATGCAGTGATAAATAATAATCAGTAAAAATAAACAGTGAAAATGATTTTTACACTTATTTTGTTTTGTTTAATTTAAAAAATAAGATATATTGTTAACCATGACTGCTTCGGAGGTAGAGCATATTGATTTATTTAGAAAGGTAGTTTTTACAAAGCATTAGTTGTGAGGCAATCGCTTAGCTCATTGGGTGGGAGTTTGTCTCCTGAATGCACATTAAAAATATGTTGATTTTTAAATAGCTACAAAACTCTCATAACCACTTGACACTTGTGTTCACTTGTCGGCTTGGGTACTCTGATCGTAATGCTGATCTTTTCATTGGGACATTTTTTGTTTTATTGTTGTCTCTGGCAACTTTGTCTTGGCTGTGGTGTGTGATGAAGAGTTGAATAAATATCATTGCAGCATTTTTGGATGCAGTTTGAAATAGCTGCACCAAAAAGAGTATATTAATTACCGTTTATTATGTATTGTAATGGTAAATTATATTTATGTTCTATTATCCTTGGGTATTTATGATCGCCGATTAAATTTGTAGTTAATTCACTTTTATATGGTCTGATGGGGCTTACAATTCGATTTAGTATTGTCACAATGAGACAATAGTATTTATTTATCTTATCCCATTATATTTTTATTGTCATAGTGTTGATGTAGTAGTTTTATTTTCCTCTTCTTTAATGTGACTATTTCCTATATTTGTCACTAGTTATTAGTGATAATCAGATGATTGTAAGAATCATTGCCTGTTGTGAATTTTTATAAACTCAACCATTTTTTCTTTCTTTTGATCTTTTAGCAGACATATATTCGACTCTGTTTAGAAAAAAAGGCGTTTCTCTTCAGTTTTTTGAAAAGTGCTTTTGTTTTTGGAATCACAAAGTACACAACTATATACACGTTCTGCGAAAAGGAATCAAGGCACAAATGGTCAATATTTGTGCCTCTTTATAACCAATGGCACACCTAAGCGGCTAACTATCCGAGCCTTATTCTTTCCGATTGTTGCTTCATTTGATGATTGGTCAGATTCTCGCATTTTATGTATGATAATAACACTTCTGATGCTTTTGTGATGCATTAGATTTTTAATTTGTTGATGTGTTTTTATTTTTTTATTCATTCTTAGAAAACTGTTTTGTCATGGGTTTATCCACTTCACTAAGTGAGATATTTGCTTTTTTTTTTGTTTTGTTTGTAAAAGATTGATAATGTATTCAATATTTTTTTTATCATTTCTTTATCTGAACTATGACCACGACAGGCGAAGATTTTTGTATTTACCAAAAGTTTTACTAAGAAAACCGAAAAATTAATAATTCACCTCACTAACTTTCAAAGTTCTCCAACCTTGAAAAAGCATCAGTGTCCTGCTTAGAATCCTAATTAATTAATTGCTATGTATACGATGCAGTTTGTACTGTTAGATCTATGAGTGTTCTTATGTATTTGCAATTTTGTTATTTTTTCTTACCATGTCCACTCCCAAAGTAGAACATGACTAGATTATTTCATATGCAGAAAAAATATAATTTTTATGTTATTTATAATGCATCATTAGTTAATTTTTGTTCTCATATTGGCCGAGAGGTTACTGCACACTTTTAGGAGCTGGAAATTGTGGGTTCGAATCCCGCTGTATAAGAGCTTTCAAAACTATATCGTATACACAATAGATTGAGTGATGGCCTGATAACTGATCTGAAAATAAATCTGTTATAGATAAGTTATTATAGTGATACATATGCTTCTTATTGGGAGTGGGCATGGTATAATAATAAATACACAAATTGCAATTAAGTGCTGTATGACTGTTGATTTTCTGGCCGTGTGGATAGGCGTGTGCTCTATCAAAAAATAACCTTAACCTCTGTTTCATGTTCAATTGCGTAAAAATCATTATGTTTTAATGTGTATTTCCGTGCAAGATGTAGATGCTCGGTGGTTTGAACGATTGGCTGACAACCAGTCCCCGTGATAAATACTCAAAATAAATATTCGCGTTATGAATATTTGTTTGCTCTAAATAAATTGGAGCAGAGATGTTAAAAAAATGTTGTGGGCGTAAATTCTTTAGTGCTAATCGCTGATAAAAAGCAAGATTATGTTAAAACATGGAGGCCGTACTATTTTTTCACGAATGTGTACCTATATTATAAAACAGGAAATGTATGTGTGTTTCTGTCTGCCACAAGAACTCCTAGACAGGTAGCGTTATGAATGAAATGAAATTTTCACATGTCATTCTGGCGGCTATTTCTAGGTCAACTGTTTTACTTTCAACTTTTGACATTATCACTGATGATCAGCGAGAGACTAAAAATATTGCATATAGCCAAGTATAGAAGTAAATTTTGTACTAACAGGATGAGTAAAGATGAGATGAATAAAGAATGAGTTAGATGGAGTCTTTCCCAGCCGAAGCCAGGCTATAAAACTAGTATGTATTGTAATATTAAAATAAATAATTCTATAACATGGTAACATCAACAATTTGTTTCTATAGAAACAGGATTAAACAGATTTAATAATGATTTTCTATAAGAATTACAATAATTCAAATGAAACAATATACTGAGTTTTATTTAAATTTCATATTACAATATAAAAACGATTTAAAATCAAAAATGTTGAATTCACGCATACAAAATTTGATGGTTGATGCCAAAAATTAATTCATTTTTAAAAAATGAAATTGATTATCCATCAAATAAAAGTTCATATCTATAAATGCTGTTTCGTAATACTTGATAATTTTTATTTTTATCTACAGATTAAAAATCCAATGAGGCACAAATTTATAATATTTTCAAAATATTTACTTATTCAGAAGACTTAAGAAACAAACTTATTTAGATCTCCAATAGCAAATGAAGCATAGATTTGGAAAAATTTCTTCTCGTTTGATTGTTTAAGAAAAGGGTGAGAGGATTTACCATATTCGCCACGAAAGTTTGGCACATGGAAAACAATCTGGGTACTGATCTTCAATCATTACAAATGGCGTAATCTAATATATTTTATAATATATTATTTATAAAAACGTCACGAAGAACTGTACTCTTATCAATGGAAACTTCGGTATCTAATTTGGATTTGCAGCCAGCGTGATGCTTCGTTATTCTTCGTTCCAGGTTTAATTCTCGTCTTATAACTAACCTCAGCCGTAAATTTTAATCGTTTTCGCATACCAAATATACGAGATACATCAAATTATCGGCATATATTAAACTCGAATACACAAATATGAACATGACGTTATGGTGGAGAAAAATATTAATACTAGTTCTATAATTTATTAAATATATTATAATATATTGCGTACCACCTCTGACATTTAATTACTATTTCCAGTCATTCAGAACTATTTTCATTTTTACTAAAAGCACATTTGATTGAATTAAATCAATTTGGTTCATTGCTATTTATTTAATTTGCACGCGTATTAAATATCAAAGAAGATGTAATTGACAGGAGAAAATTGTTGAAGTCAGTTTGTACCTCATTCAACTCGTAAGTTTCGTTTTGTGCCTATAAACGTGCACCTCTTCATTCTACGCTGTGAAAGTTTTTATGTATGAGGTAGTTTTCGACTTATGACGGTTTGACTTACGACGTTTCAGACTTGTGACAATTTTTTTTTTTTAACTATATCTCAAAAATGTTTTATTGAATAGCGAGACACTGAAGTCACTTTTAAAGTCTGTTTTCATTAGACATTTTTAACCATTCCTTCCCTATGCTGTAAACTGAATTGATATTGTGTTTGATTATATGATTATCTAAAAATATACGTAACGTAGAGTTAATATTTTAGGTATTTGTCAATAATAAATTTATTTGTTGGATAAAAAAGTTACAATACATAATTATTTATCAGACGAAACAAAACAGAAATGTTTTGTCAAAGAATCGGGCATAACTTCGCCAATATGTATAATATGAGCATCAAGAATTGTAGATTCTGCACTGATTAAATGAAAAAAACTCCCGATTAATATGCCATACATATAAACTAACTGTTTATTATTTATCCCGTATAATAGAGAAAACAAATATGCTCTACTTGTAATAAAATGGACGCCAAGTTCACTTGTTCTCTATTTATATTTATTTTTCATTTTAATTTTTTCGTTAATTTGTGTATCGTGTATTTTGATAAAACAATTATTGCAAAAATAAATACTTATTTGCTCATACTTTCGTGCATTGTAAGGCGACAAAACTAAAATATATATATTTTATTTATGAAATACGACTGATTCTACGTATCTCCGTCGTAAGTCGAAGAATACCTCTAAGTATATTTTTTAGTATACGTTTTTCACGGATAGGCGATCACTGAAAACGCAAATTGGCCAAAAACTTGCCGCTTATGTCAAAATAGGACGGTACGTTCAAATAACATTATTTTTTATTTATTAACCTAGGCATGCGTAATTTAAATTATAACCCAACCATCGCGGGTTGCCCACTCGATGAAGATGTTGCGCGCTTTGAACAATTGACTCCAGTCAATCTATTTTTTTTTAAAATCGCTGGTCTTAGTTGCTACTTCAGCCGACGTACTAACGAAAGCGGCACGTCTACAGTCTTATACCAAAATTTTTGAAATTTTGGTTTGTACTCCCAAATAATAATTATACAGTATATATGTAAATATCAATGCATAATAAAATATTTTTGCTGTTAATTTCAATGTATTGAATAATTAAATGAATAGTTGAATATAAGATTCATTTAAATCTATTAATTTTGATGGCATTTAGCTGTTTTACACGTATCTTGATGAAGGATGTAGGTGTATACATCATTATCATAGTGCCACAGCTCGGGATGGCCATTGGTCGATTCCTCCAGCTCTCAATATTTTGCCCCTCGTAGATCTCTTTCCACTCCATTCAGCCACCGAAGCCACTCTTTCTTCCTCTTAAGGGCCTAAAGGTAGTTAACCCCTTTGTATAGCAAGTGTTTCAACCTTGTCCATCTCGCTAAAGATTCTTGAACTCGATTCTTAACAGAATCGATCACATCTGTCATATCCAGTTATATAGTTTGTACTTATTTCAAATGCCATGTAAATGTGACCAAAATCTTTTTGTGATTTGTTTTTCTCCAATATGGACTTGAAATCCTTGAGACCTCACAGAGATCGCTGTCCACGATTCTCACCTGTATATTTTAGTATTTAGTGCGTATTATATTATATATAGTAATATTAACCCACTAAGAAATAAATTCACTGTTCGATTATCCGCGAAAATGCCACCGACATTTCTGGATACAAATAACTTCTTGACTCTGTATTTTGAAAGCTTTTATTTAGCTTCAATTGTTAGTTAGTTCGGACGTTTGTCAATATTTTTCTTCTCGCATATCCGCTCCCTATATGGAGCACATAGCTTGCTATCTTGCATCCTCCCAGGTCAAGCTGGCATCTCTTAGTTCCGCGGAGTACGTCTTATGGATGGTACCCGCGGTTCTTCCAAGACGCCGGAATCCCACCGGTCGGAAAGAGAGATACATGGGGGTTCTGAAGGCGTCCTTAGTACTTGCCTCAACCACTTAAAGCGTCGCCAATATTTTTACAAGCTCGAAATACTAACTTCCAAATTAATATCTGATCAATTGAAAACTTTGCACTCATACGGGGCTAGCTAATATTACAATACCATTTATGAATATGACGGTGAAATGTTTATGAAATTCCCTTGTGAGTTGTTTCAATTTCTAATTAAAACACGTATTTTGATTGTTCGCTTAAAAATTGCACGGCTCGTCCAGTCGCCTAGCACTAATAATTAATATACAAACATTCTGATAAAAATTATGTATTAATATGCGTCATAAATTATTACGGATTATTTGTTTGAACCTGTTTTTTAGAGTCCGCTCTGTGACAGCCTTAATCTCATGAATGTACCCGCATATCGGACCTTGATGCTGTTCGTTCGTTCGCACTGAATGTATTTTTCGGTGCTTGTAAACTTAACGTTTCCGTTCGTTTGTTATTCATATTTCTAGTAATCGATGTACTATTTTCGCACTTAAGCCGTTTATTATAGTTTTATTTATTTCGCTATTTTTAGCACCGCGCTGATAGTATACTTATGTTGATTTTTAATTCTAATATTGATAAACACGTTGGCTGCTGATTAAAATCCATGATAATTACATCTCAAGTGTTTTAACGAGTTGTGTTATTTTGTATGCGATACTAACTCTTACTGTCCGATGGTGGTATTATATTTTATTCCTCCAAATATACCGATTGCAAGGTATTGATAATTAATGTATTTCTCATAAAACTCATATGTCATTGATTTTATTACAAAATAAAAATATTTATCGATATCAACTAAAACTATCATTCTTATTAAATCTAGGACCGGCATGTGCGTATTATGTGTATCGGATGTTATTAGGATGTGTGTAACGGAAGCGTCCATCACTCATTTGAATGTCATTACGTTTCAGAGAGGAAGAGAGGGAGTATTCAAAGTAGTTATTAGTCAGTAAAGAGTATCTGCCTGGACATGTCATCTGTTTTCTTTTGGATTTCTTGCATTTATTTTATGTTATTTGACTATGTATAATAAATGATTTTCAAATCGGGGAAGCGATCCGGGGAATGCGGGTTCGATTCCTCATCTGTCGGATTTTAAAAATATGAAAATGCAAGACTGGTTGTCCATTTGGTTGAGTAATTGTCTGACAAAAATTCTCGTGAAAAATAATCTGTCAAGACGGTTTCGCAATGCGGAGATCCACATACTCCTCGTTCGGAGTGGATATCTTAACACTGTGTAGATCCATATGCTCCATGTTGGGTTGGGAGCGAACATGGTATAAAAAGATTACAATTATTGGTCTGGCAGTTTTGGCATAATTTTTATATAAAACATGCATTTTTATTGGACACGCAGGAACCAGCGTCGTAGATTTTCGGACAGTAAGGCGAGAGTTAACCAAATCGCTGGCGTTGAGTGTAAGAGGATGCATCATAAGATGTACGAGTATTAAAATTTAGAACGAGTAGGCGGAAAACATGCTTGTACGTGTGGTTCGCACGGTTGTCATTTCCGAATGACCTTGACATACGCGTTGGAAGCAACGGACGACTCGAGTATTATGTCGTTTACCGGTTTTTCTTCAACACGAATATAAATTTAAATTGATATTTTAGTAATTTGGCGATTATCGAACCTTCGCCGGAAATAATTGATTACAGTGTTATTAATTTCATTCAATATTGACTACATAAAAATCACTTCTATACATTTTACATCTAGATATCATATTAAGTCTAGTTAAAATTTTGACTATTTGTGTGCTCCTATTGCTCGTCGTCACCGAGTGACTTCAGCCATGACATGTTTTTTCTTTCGTGACCTCGGGTATTTAAATAATTTTTTTTAACAATATATGTGTTAATATACTTCCGGTCGCTGGACCGATTTAACCGAAAAAGGTTAGTCATTTGGTTGTCTTTTTCGTCTTCTGTTACATGTATGTAGATAATAATAATTAGACTTTTGTTAGATATCATGAACATTGCTATTTTCATCATAATTTCCAATGTAGTTTCACAGCCGTGTATATTTACTAACAATTCACACGTGAATATCTGTAAATAAATCACTATCGTGTATTGTATTGAATGTATTAGCTTGACGTTAACGGAAGCTCTCACAAAAGCTTACGACGCGCGTAGAAGCTTGAACGGTCACCCGTTAATATTGCTACATAATGCTATGCATTTTCGATGTTGGGACGGTAATGAATTATTTTTTATTAATACAGGCATTTACTGTTACACGAATAAATTATAATATACGTATATTATAATATATGGTTCGTATTCTGGTAAAAATAATTGTTTTGTCTAGATCGTGGGTTCATGTTCACAACCGTGACTGTTCACTCGATTGTGTTCGCTAACGCTTCACGGCTTAAATTAAATTAATTAATTATTTAAAGCTATTTTGCTATTTCCGTCTTTTATTAATAACAGTTAAAACCATTAAAAAAAAAACTGTAAAAAGGTATTGTCAACCGAGGATCCTCAGGATTTGATATTAATATATATTATGTGAAAATCTAATAATTAAAACTTGCACACTAATGCGATCGAATTTATTATTCACGTATAATTAATTGCATAGTGATTACAGCTTATCGGAAAGAACTTTCGGCTTCAACGGGAACATCCTCACCCTCATATAATAAAGTTGGAATATATCTACCATCGTTATATGAGCACCGTGTCTTTTTTGTACTGGTTTCTTATAATATGGGGAAAAATCAACGCTCAATCACAATCAACCCCGTAGCACCCCTAAGATAAGAGTCTCGTTGTCTTATGCATTATGTAATCTGATATAGCGTGATTATTGCTAGGAAATATACTGCGATTGTTATGTATATTGTTCACAATAAATCATACAGCTTGATGAACTCTGGAGCCCATGACATGAAAAGCTGTTCTAGTTTTTTAGTACATGCGAACTTTCTGCTTGGATTTGCCGAACTCTTTCAGTGCATTCCCGCAGTACACGCGGACCGATAATCTATTTGTTTGTCTAATCGGTGTATCTGTTCTGCGAACTGATATAGCACGTAATTCCGAGAGTCTTTATCTCAACAATCTTGTTTTGGTATTGATTGCTTTATATCGTTATGAAAGGCTTATAACAAAAAAAAAATGAATGATATTGTGTTTGTTGTTCGCGAGTAGCTTAGTAATTGATAATTATTTTCGTAATAAATATAAGCTTTTTATGCATATGGATTATTAAGGGCTTTGGTAAGATCCTTTGAGAACGTATATTATCAAAATTACGTTATATAATTTGTTTTTTACAATATTTTATTTCGAAAATAACCTAAATGCGATTCACAATCTCGACTTTAATAAATTCTCAAGTTTGAGACATCTCTTATTTAGCAGTTTATTTAATTTTTAGTATGGTAATTACTTAAAATTCCCGAGAAAACTACAGATTTTTCAAAATTTAGTAGGAATTTCGCACATTTTTTTCGTTTTATATTAACACTTGGCCTGCGGGAACTGTAACATTTCGTTATTGTGTACTCCAGCGGTTATCTGCCAGACTCGCAACGTTCCGTGCCTCATATTTTAAATATTTTGACAGCCAACT
>JAGVSQ010014576.1:0-10549 GCA_022683975.1 Rhyacophila evoluta
ATGTTCGCTCACTGCCCACATATAATGTAGTCTGAAGATGCCGAAAAGCGAAACCTGGGTCGCTAACAGTGTTCTCACTTATGAAAGTTTACCAGTCTTAAATAATTTAGAATTTAAAATCAATTTCTATCAAGCACCGTCAGTCAAAAATATTAATTATTAATATTATATTTCATTTAAAAACTTTACCTAGTTTAAAATTAAATTATAAATATATCCAAGTTAGTCGGATGTCATTCGTTAAATTAATTAATGTGATACTGGTAGTAGCTGCTGTCCTTTCGTAGAGTTGACGGTATACTACATAAATGTTTCGTTAACACCCGCCCATCCAAATACTATACGCGCACAGTATACCCTTAAATATATTATTAATATTTAGCTCTCTGTATGTAATATTTTATAAAATTCGTACCAGTATAAATATCAAAACCACTATGAACATGTATACACAATGTTTTTTCTATTATTTAAAATTTGGAATGTATTATTTTAAATTTTCTTCTTCTATTAATTACGTATTTTTATTTGACTTCCCAGTTTCACTGTGCCAAGAAAAATTCGGAAAATTGCGGTAGCTTCACTACCAAGACATCCTGTTGTTTCTTCGAAAACGATCATTTCTGATAAAAACACCGAATAAATTCACAAATCTTAAAATAAGGTATATTAACACACACGCTTTATATTCTTTAATATTCTACATTGTTTTTTTCACTGTTTTTCTACGAAATAAACATTTTAAATAATCAAAATTCACATAGACATATTCTTTCACATGTGTTTAATTCGATATAGTTATTATTTTTCGAAATATTGTATTTAAATTGCACTTTTTCTGTAATTTTGTCTAACAAAATCGACGTTATAATATTATTTTTGTAAAACGCACAAATTTTATGACAACTGTCAAAAATGACCACAGATAAATTTAAAATTTAAAATTCGAACACATAAATAATTTGATCCTCTTTAAAGCGAAAATGCTGCGTTCGCATTAATTTTATCTCCCGCCGTTTTCTCTTTTATGATTGTTGTTTATTATTATTTTTTAATTCTCTGTGGAATGGTAGCACAGAAGTGTTGTTCTCTCAGCGCGAGCTTTCAGAGACTGGCGATTCGAGAAAACGTTTCGCTTTTCCATCTCTAGCTACGCAGCTACACACATTAGGGAAGCGATCACAAACAACTATTCGTATCGTAACACAGCAAGCATTTTACCCATTTAAGATGGACGCTATTTTTTACTACTTTTATTATTTGAGTTTATATTTAATTTAATTTATTTTACAGAAATTAAACTAGATATTTTTCAAGATATAGGTTGATATTCAAAAATTTTCAATATCGTATTTTTGTAGTAATTGTAATATTAAAAATATAATTTCGTTTTATTTAAAGTCCTTACAGCTTTTTCATAAGTTTCTTGGTCGTTCTGTACAAATTAACAAATGGATGCCACGTGTTGTCAACAAATTTACGTTCAATCAATAAAAATCAATTCTGTTTATTTCATTAAAGACACACGGACTGAAATTTATATTTACTAGTAATCGAGCGGATTTTTGTTTATATGTACGTATACGATTTATAATTATATCGGCTGTGGAAAGGAAAACGAACGCAACCCTTGATTTAAAAAAATACTTTTTATTCGATAGTCACAATTCATACAATTTAATACACGTTCTATCAAAAAGATATAAGCTGAAAATACCGAATTAGTGTCAAAATTTAGCTTTTAAGTTTAAAAAATAAATAGCCTGTCAAATTTGCGACGAAAAAAAAGACTTCTAACTAATCGATTTTATTGTTTTTCTTAAATAACTTTTTAAATTGATATCATTTCAAGTAAATAAAACACCAGTTTTAGTCTTCATATATTTGAAAGTTGTATCTATTTGATGTAAGCTGTAAATGCTAATTATTTAGTTTGGCTTTGCGACAAGGTATTTTTAAATGACTTTAAAAGTAAGTAATATAACAGTTTAAGTGTTCGTGCACTTGAAAGTTGCATCCGATAAATATTTTTATTTAAGGCCAAAATCCTTAAATAAACGTTTTTTGTGCCTCCTGTAAAATTTAGTCTGTGAAATCTACATTATTTTTCATTTCCATAGTAGATATACCAATAGCTTTAATTGGAAAGTCGAGAAGTCCACGTTTTACTGAAAATGTCCTAATATTAAAATCTTGTCACGTATGTCCCATCTCGAATTAATTTGAAAATTCAAAATTATTCAAAAATATCGAAAAAAGTTTCAAGAAATCTTTTTTACTTTACACAGTCGATATGGATATCAGTTTACAGTTTATGGTGCTGTTGTCAAATGGTATTTTGCACGAAGTGTGACCGACTAGCATCAAAGAACGAATTAGAAAATAACACAACAGGTTATATTTGTGCAAATTGAACGAATGAAACTGTTTTTATATTGTTTTATTAGTCGGGTGACTCTATCGACATGCAATTACCATCATCATAACACATTCAACTGATATTATTACGTGTGACTATGTATACACAAGACGTCCGAACTATTCAGGGCTTGCCAGAGAATAGAGATACATCAACCAGTTAATTAACCCATCCGCTACTATAAACACACCTGTCAAGGTCATGCGAGAGTATCAACATTATTGATAACTCTGCCGCTCTGGCTAATATTGGTCTATACGTCCCTGATAACTACCTAGGAAATCGAGAACATTAGCTGTTTTTCATTTCCAAATCTAAATGCAGGATTATCCTGCCAGTAGTCATGCCAATGCGGAGAGCAATGGTGGTATTTAACGAGATTGCTTCGGATATTGATATCTTCCACCTAGGTGAGAGCGAGCTTAGATAGATGCTCTTTTTTCCTTCTGTATAAATATAAATATATTTTTAATTCTTTCTTTGTCGTTTTTTATACTTGTTTTTATGTTTTTGATAGGATAAGTTTTGATAAAAGTGGATGCCTATTGGATTGAACAAATATCTGATGAGCAATTCTCGTGAAAAATAATCTGTCAAAACATTTTTATATTGCGGAGATTCATATGCTCCACTTTCGAAATGAACATGGTAGATAGATATAGCATAAATAAATGAGGCGAATAAATAATTTATTCACACATCCTATTGTATAGATTTAAAAGAAAAACAACATCGATTTAAATTCACTCGAGTGGAACATATCAGCAGACATGAAATATAATGTCTCGGATATTGATATCTTCCATCTATGTGAGAGTGAGCTTAGATTAATGCTATTATATCCATTATTAAAATAAGATATGTCTAAATTACTTAATAGGCACTCTCTTTTTCCTTCTGTATATATTTAAAAAAAATCTTTATTCATTTTTTTTTTATATTTTTGTTATAATCATATGTATATTGTGTTGTTAATGTATTAACCTTATAATTTGTAATGTTAGAACATGTATATGTTTGTTTTTGCATGTTTCTAGTTAATCAACTCATTTGTTACTATCAACCTATTTGTCAAAGGCATGTAAAAATAATAGCTGTTTGAATAATATCAACCGTGGAAAGGAAAAATGACGTAAATCACATAGAACAAATTTTACAGGAGGCACAAAAAAACTGTTTAATGATTTTGAGCCAAAGTCAAAACATATATACATGAAGTGCATGAAGATTGAAACTGGTGTTTTATTTACTCAATATGATATTTAAGAAAAACTAATAATGTTAATTAGGTGGAAACTCTTTTTCCTGCTCGCTTATTTCACAGGCTATCCTTTTTATCAAACTTAAAAGCTAAATTCAGACACCGAATCAGTATTTTCAGCTGACATTCTTGTAATAGAACGTGTATTAAGTTGTATGCATTCTGATTATTGAATAAAAGCTATTTTGTTGTTAAAAAGTTGTGGGTCATTTGGGTTGTACTATTTTACCACTCAACTGAAGCATCTATTCACTCATGCCATAACCGTCTCCTGTAGTAATTTTTACATCAATTAAAAAAGGACGTTATTGCAAGAATGCCTTTTTATAGTTTGCACAAATCTTTGAACACTCTTATCTCGCTTTTCTTTAACTACAAGTCACGTTACACCCTTCGATGTATTTGTAAGATGCAAACGGGAAAACGTTACATTTTGCAGTTAAAAGCTTTTGAAAACGCATACAGATGTACAATTGATAATGACAGTTACACATTTCCGCAGTAAGTCAATTCAATTATGTCTATTATATTTAATTTAATAGTCTCACTTATTTACAGCTGATTCTCCGTATCATCTTAAATGTCGAGAAATAGATAGAAGGTCACGTTAATTACATATAACGTGTTATCAATATAGCTCTGATCGAAGTTCAAGAGAATTGATTTTATGTTGATGAATCAGATTCAATTTTTCAACAAAGCTTCGTAGTTATCCTCATCTTTGATAATATGCTACTTACTCTCTGAACTACGAATAGAGACCATATGGTTCTTCGCAGCACTCATCCTAGCAGGCTTAAATATTATTCTAATTTCATTTCAATTGTACTATCCATCTCTGCATCTTTATTTTTTTAAATGCTGAAATTGAGCTCGAAACTTCTGGCACAGAATCGTTTGATTACCAGATGTACCAACTATTATACATTATTATCGTGAGTATACTAAATAACCTGGAGGATTTCCTGGTTTCCAACAAACTCTATTAATCCATTACTGTCTAATAACAATATGTCAATTTCTCACATTCACAAATCGAATAACTATGAGGGAATTTATTGTTTTATTCAATTCACCTTTCATTCTGGAGGTGTAAAGTGGCAGCCAAATGCTCCATACACGGTAAACGATATGGAAAAATAAACATTTTTCAGACTACTTGGCGTGAATTGTGGCATAACGAATGTGAAATGCCACAGCAAGAAGATCCGAAATGTTTCAAGAATAGCTTTTCGTAGTATACAAAAATGTGCGTTAGTCTTTAAATCATGTAGATCACAGGTTTTCAAACTTACTGGCTATTTTACCTCCGCTTTTTTGGAAAACAATACTCACTAACTAGTTACTTAAAGGCCTATTACACTACAAAATTTCAAGGCACCCTTACCCTTACTAAGTGCGGTGTAATAAGTCTTAGGCACTTAAAACACATACAAGAGACCACTCTCACTCTGCAGTAAGAGCACTTAATATTGTGTAGTGTAATAGGCCCTTTAAGGTGACTTTGCTGAAACGAGACATGTTTTTGTATATGTATGTATCTTGTGACTCAAAGTCACCCACAAAGACTCAAAGTCACAATATATTATAATTCATAAAATTATAGTTTCTCTGTTATTTTGTTTGTATTTATTGCCCAGGTAGAAGTCTTCAATGCTCCTTAAATTTGCCTTCGGTCAAAAATACCATCCTAGATCTCTTCAATGCCCACCTGTGGGCAATATCGAGAACGTTAGCAATCACTGATGTAGATCGACATGTTCTACATCTGGAGTGAATGCCGTCACAAAAAATATAATGAACATTTAAATAAAAATTTAACTAAAATATCCATTACAGGTAGTCTTAAAGATGGTGTCACAATACAAATAAACATCAACAAAACTTAATAACCTGTAAAATCATAATATGATACAAATATTTAACAGCTGTCATCATTTCATATCATGCTGTCCTTGTCAAAATTTTATATTCAACGCGACGTGTTTTATCACTTAAATAAATAATTCAAAAACAAAATTACATTACGTTTTTACTAAATCACGAACAAAAACGCATGCTTAACACGTGCTAGCCATGCAGTCATTTTGTTTTAATTTATCTAATGGTTCTCAATTTATAATATTAATTATTGAGAGATAATAACTTACCGCTTTATTCTCTATAAGGAATATAATTGTAATTCTAAATGTCAACGGTTGCTATGTGAATAAAAAATCCAAGTCCTTCATTAATGGTATAAATTTATCAACCATAAAAGGACTTAAAAACACACCAAGAATTTCAACGCAGTGATATAAATATATCAATTATTAATTATTTGCTACTATACTATTTATATGTGAATTATTATTTTTGAAATGTTATATGGTACTTGAAATTTCCTATGACAAACGAGAAGGTCTCTTCTGAACGTATCTTTTTATTAAAATGGTTTAATTAATTAAAATATGAATCACGCAAACTGTAGTGGACCATAAGCAAGGTCTCCTGAGATAGTTCAGGCACTTTTAAGAGCGTCTAATGTTCGTTACGCCACGGTATACTCCCGTATTATGGGTGTGGAAACGTGGCGGGTGATGGAGGGGAAAGGTAGTTGACTAATTGTCAATTGCCATCGGATACATCTGACAAAACTATATCGACTATGGAAAGGAAAAAGGACGTAACCCTCATAGAACAAATTTTACACGAGGCACAAAAAACGTTTATTCAATGATTTGGAGCAAAATCAAAACATTACATAGACACAACTTTGAATTACATGAAGACTAAAACCGGTGTTTTATTTACTCAATATGATATTAATTTAATAAGTTATTTGCGAGAAGTCAATGAAATTGGTTAAGTAAAAGTTCTTTTTCCTGGTCGAAAATTTCACAGGCCATCCTTTTTTCAAACACAAAAGTTAATTTTAGACACTATTTCAGCATTTTCAGTTTATATGCTATTGATAGAACGCGTATTAAGTTGTATGCATTGTGGTTATCGAATAAAAACTGTTTTGAAGAATTGATGGTTACTTTTTTTTCCTTTACACAGTCGATATAATATGTATAGTTTTATGATAATAAAATTTAAGCATACTATAATTCCAGTGTAAGTCGATTATTGTGATCTGTTCTCTTGAGATGGTATGAGTGCTGCTTCTAAAATTCCAATAGCTCTTTAAAAAGCGATTTTTATTCTTGTACATTCTTCGGACCACAGTATACGCCTGTATTATGAATTTAGATACGTAGCGAGTAATTAAGAAGAAGCAAAGAACATTTTGATTTTTATTCAACATGTTACAGTTTTGTCTCGTGCTATGTACCTTGTATTGAATTACAAAATCTCCGAACTGATTAGAAAATAAAATGCTGGATGCCGATCATGTCTTCTGGCTCAAATACCAATCGCAGTCTATGTATCTAGATATAGATTATGCCTTGGTCTATGTAGCAATATAGAATGAGATATTACTGTAAGCACTATTATTGGTATTTCAATCTCCAACTTGTCCATATGGTGAATTTTATTTTAATTTTGGAGTTAGTCCGAAATTCTATAAAGCATATCGATTGTAGTAAGGAAAAATGACGTTACCCTCAATTGAGGATTCTTCGAAATAGATTTTATTCGATAATTACAAAGTATACAACTTAATACACGTTCTATAAAAAAGATGTAAGCTGAAAATGTCGAATTAGCATCTAAATTGAGCTTTTAAGTTTGAAAAAATGGTGGCCTGTCAAATTTGCGACTAAGAAAAATGACTTCCATAACATCAATTTTATTGGCTTTTCTTAAATAACTTATCAATTTAATATCATATTAAGAAAATAAAATACCAGTTTTCATGCACTTCAATGTTTTGCATATGTAATATTTTGACATTGGCACAAAATCATTAAATAAACGTTTTTTGTATTCCCTATAAAATCTGCTCTGTGTGGGTTACGTTATTTTTCCTTTCAACATACAAGACTAAATACAGAATAAAATAAGTGATCCATTCAAATCCTCTTTAAATTGTGGAAAACTTTGTGGTTGACATTCGAAGTGGACATGTTTTGATATAAACATAATAATATGACAAAAATCTGTTTATACGAAACACTTAATTGAAATATTTTTACGAAAAAGTGACTAACATTTGTTTATTTCATATCTTTCATCAACTGTCTGTAATCAAACACACAAAATGTTCACTGCTTATTCATATGCGTATATATAAACTACATAAAAAACTTCCGTTTCGTATATACATTACAATATAACTTGATGCTCACTATTGGCATACGGCCATTTCAAATTATTTCAGTTATCTTGTGATCTGGTGTTGGAAATTCTTCGAATCTAATAATTGTAGACTTCATGGCAAAGACTGGATTTAACTTTAATCAAATACAGGTAAGTCGATTTAATATTCGTGATGACTCAATTTCATATTCTCTCTAAAACGCCACAAATATACAGTTGTAAGTTTCACGTTTTGTTTCATAAGTAATCTATTTTGAATTAAAATCAACTGAATTTGCCTTTGTAATTTATTTAAGAAGTGAAATACATTTCGTGTTGTTCCAGTTTATATAATATTTGTTCCTAAAAGTCATATCGTTTTATAAAGAAGACTTTAAGCAAAGAATTTTAACACTTGACGAGCGGGACCTGTAATATTACGTGATTTTGTATCTTAGCGGTTATCTGCTAGACCCGGAACGTTCCTTGCCTCATATTTATAATATTTTTACTGCCAACTGTAGTCAGAAACTTTACTACAGTTTTATAAGAAAATCAGAAATCTTTTTCGCTCTATATTTCGTAAATATGATCACACATCATATTAATTTACAAGTGTGTTAGAAGTATCTTACCCTAGCGCCTAGCCTATCATTTTTTGACCAAAATTGTCCTTTTGGTTTAGTTTAACTTTTTTTCTGTTCGGATATTACGTTTTAAATACTTTCGTAAATTTTAAATAGGTTTATTAATGCCGATAACGATTATTTATTTATTTTGTACATGTTGTAACATTAAAAATTATAAGTTTAACACATTAACAACACGATATATATTTGGTTATGAGGAAAATATCAAAAATATATTTAAAAATAAAAAATTATAAAGAAAGAATTAATATATTTATATATACAGAAGGAAGAAGAGAGTCTCTACCAAATAAGTTAGACAGACCCTATTCTGATGATTATATAATAGCATCTATCTAAACTCACTCTCACCTAGGTGGAAGATATCACTATCCAAAGCAATTTGTACATTTCATTTGTACTGATATGTTCCAGCCGAGTGAATTTATATCGATGTTGTTTTTGTTTTAAATGTATACAATATTATATGTGGATAAATTATTTATGCACACGTATATATATCTATCTAGTATGTTCGTTTCGAAAGTAGAGCATATGAATCTCCGTAATGAGAAAACATTTCGATAGATTATTTTTCACAGGAGTTGTTTGTCAGATATTTGTTCAACCCAAAAGGCATCCAGTTTTGTATTTTTGAATTTTAAAAAATCCGACAGATGCAAGAATTGAACATACATTTTCCGGATTGCTAGGCGCGTTAACCTCTACGCTACCGGGAAATTAACATAATGAGATTAATAATAAAATAATTTTAATGAAATCTTAGATAAACATCTGCATTTCACCACCGAAGATTGCGGGTTCAAATGACGCAGCTGCTTAAAATTTTTAAAATTATATTAAAATTTCAGCTTCGATAGGTTGATCAATCAGCTGGCAACCAATTTTTGCGAAAAATAGTCCGCCAAGATAAGTATTTATATAATCGGGTTCCCGATGCTTTTATATCGTGAACATTGTTGAAATAACAGTTAAATAATTAACTTAAAAATCATCTTTAGTTTATAAAATAAGCACACTTTAACCTTTTGGCTGGTATGATGTATTTGAAATTCTTAGAATGCTATTGAAAAAATTACCATTACATTAAAAAAAATTAAAACTAAAGATGGAAAATGATCGTTGTTAGTATTTCTTATGGCTAAAGAACTTGGTAAGTAATTTAGTAGTATATCTGTTCAAATACATTATATTATTATATATATAATATGCATCAATGCTTGGAATTAGATAAGTTTGTAAACCACTGTTTTATTTCCTATTTAAATAAAACAATGACACATACTAATTTCGCAATTGTCGGCTGCCAATTTCCTTATCAGAAATATTGTATTAAATTTCAATAATATGTTGAATCGAATTATTTAATTAGGTATTCTTATATAGACAAAACAAATGACTTAATTGACATGGTTGTTTATGTTATACTTCCAATTTAAGATATTAAAAAGAATTCTCAAAATTATGGACGATATTTACTATACATAATTATATTTAAAAGGCCATAAGTTGACAACACGTCAGGACCAAAGTATATTATAAAAAAGTAAGTATTTATTGGGAAATTAATGCAAATGAAATACACCTTTTAAAATGAAAATTAACGTTATTTCATTTTCTTTAATGACCAAATACTTGCTTTTTTATAAGGTCGCTTGGTCCTCATAAACAATTTAACAAATATCTGATACGTGTTGTGAACTCATAGCCATCGATTTATGATGTCCCTGATAACTTTGTACGATTTATTTTCATAATATGACATAAGCTCTAGATGGTATTATCTTGGAATTATATTATAAATCAATCGAGTAAGATAATCGCTCTGTTAAAACGTTTTAATCTTAACGAAATTTGATATAATGTATTCATAGAAGAAGTTGTTTAGCTTCTTAAAGGGGCTACAAGGGTATTTGGCGACGCATTTTTTGATCGACTTGTGCGTGGTCTTATTGATAACTCTGCCGCTCTGGCTAATATTGGTCTGTATGCCCC
>JAGVSQ010014577.1:0-10549 GCA_022683975.1 Rhyacophila evoluta
CGACTTTGGCGTTGAATGCTTGTGATAGTGGCGGACTTGCACTTCGACGTATTGTAAATAAAAAAGTTTAGTTTAATGTTTTAACAGATTTTTTTCATATGAATTCGTTGTCAATCAATTGATGAATGTGATCCAATCAATGGGCCTCAAGTATGTATTTTTGTTTTAAAACCATATTCAAGAGCTATTCAAATTGAGTCCATAGTCTTTAGTTTCTTAGCAGCGTGCATGCTAAGCTCTTGTTTACTAAAAGGCGAACAAATATAAGAATAAAAGTATAAAAAAAATATTAGTTATTGTTGCAACATGAATATTTTCATTCATTATTTAAACGTTAATATTTACCCAATTATGACGTTGATATATCACCGCTATTGTGTATTGGGTAATAAAAAAATAATATATTATCTTCTCTCATAATATGCATTATGAAGAATAACCTCTCGTCTTTAATAAAATAAAAATATTCAAAGCAAGCGATTCGAGAATATCTTTTCTGTTATGTAATATCATATTACGTCAGGTGTAAATATTAAAATATGGTTATAATAACTATTGAAAAAAAATGATTTAACTTTGAAAAAAAACATTTGATTTAGGAGTAATTTTTATTTGATAAGTTTATAAAATTTTTGTCAAGCGAATACATCGCTGGCTATGGGTTTGAATATAGCTAATGCTAAATATATATTTCTTTTAATGTATTTTAATATATACAACAATGCTCATATCTTTATAGTGATTTTTGTAAAGGTAAAGTATTAATTTTACTTTCATTGCTTGCAACAGTTTAAATTGTTATGTCTTCATATTGGAAAAAAATATAATCCTATTTTTAAATGATAATATTGAATGATTTATTTATGCTTTATTTTTATTTTAAGGCGGACTTGCAAGTGAACGAATTTTCACTCTAAAAGTTGTGCAGTGTAAAAATGAAAGAAGAGGAAGAATATATGCTTTGGGCAACGTTTTGTTAATCAATCGTTTACCTGAATATATATTATGTTTTATGTAACTGCACACGAGTAGTTTCATTATTTCGAAGTAATTATCAGCTCAGAAGAATTTCATTTAGTATTCACTAGTCTATTTTTATTAATTATAGTTAAGCTTGTTTAAAGTGTATTGTTTAGTAATACTCAAAAATACAATCTCGATTTTCAAATACTAATTAGTAAAAAAATATAAATCTGAGAATTTTAAATGATTGTCAATCAATTGAAAAAAAAAACTTCAAATATCTTCATATAAATGTAGGTTGTAAAAATAGTTGTTGAAAATACTTTTGTTATTGTTATAACACAACTATAACTATAGATGTGAATAAAAATAGAGAAATATATATGGCATTATTTATATTTATGAATTAGTTTGTTATATTAAGACCTTTTAAGTTAACTTTGTAGTCTGAAGATTATATGTTATAATATTTTAACTGCGTTTATTAAATATTAAATGAACGGTTAATGTGTGCATATACATATAAAGCTGTATGAAATATTTCTGTTGTTATCACAAGATTCGATATTGATTATTCATAATTAAAACATACTTAAAACGGGCTCTGAATTTTAAATCGATGATCCATGTCATATATCATATTATAGATGCCAGCTGTATGCTGAGTGATACAATTTATGAAAGTATTTTATTTAAGGTTGAATTCGCATTATAAAAAACATAACCAGTATTAGAGCAGTGATCCTCAAAATTACCCTTGAGCTTTTCATTTTTCCGTATTTTATTATGAGAACTCGGAACCCTTTCATCGTGGACTGGGAATTCCGAAATATTTTTTTCGCATTCCTTTCACAATTTATAAGTACCTAATAAATATCAACTACTTACTCCACAAAGCTCACAACAAATCCCCCCCTAAGACGGAAAAGATCTCGAAAGTCCGCCACTGGTATATAATGATTCCCAAACTGTGGAGAAACATTTCATTTGTATGAATTGCCGCAATAAGGGTTTACGGACCGCAATTACAATTAATTCATATTAAATGTGTTTGTTTTTGTATAGCAACGCAGCATTTTTTCATTTCTTTAAATATATATTTTTTTATTCTTGAAAATAAGCGGAAGATGTCTTACCGGAACTTGAAAAATGCTGGACATTGTTTTGTTATGAATTGATTTTTTAAAAATTAAATACATATTTTTTGCTCAACATGAACATAATATCGAACTCACATAAATTCTTTACATATAAAGACAGATCGCTCATGATAAAACTGTACCTTGTATGCCACAGAGCAACAAAAAAAAAACACATACAAAATATGTAAATAAAATTTAATCAAAATTTGAACTTTGAAAATTTGAAAAAATTTCAACAACCAAAAATATTAGTTTATATTATAAAGCATATAATATTTGTATATGTCTGATGGACTACAAATGGTAAACAGTAGTAACGTGAATTTTTGACATATTATTTTCGTTGTTATTTATAGGCCATTTGTTTTATTTTTAAATTTTAATATTGTCATGGATAATAAACATGAGATTAAAAAAAACAAATGCAGCCAAGTATTGATATGTATTTTTAACACCCGTCTTAATGTCTCTTCAATACGGTGATGGCTCCCAAATTTCCAATAAAATTATATGTTTTAAATTTAAATTATGTTAAACTTGTTTCAACAATTATTCTAGTTAGCTATTAAAATCATTTTGTCGTGTATTAAAAGTCAAATAATATAAAATTAGAAAAACGAGAAACGCAAAATAATAAATACACAAATGAGACGACATATCCAGGCGGATTTCCTTTACTGACTGATCTAACCGCTTTGAATACTCCCTCTCTTCTTCTTTGAGACGTAATGGCATTATCCATGCGAGTGATGAACGCTATCGTGACATAGTCGTACATGCCAACGTAATTTGATACACATATGTATATGCCGGTCCTAGATTTAATACGAACTAATTGTTTCTGTTGATATTGTTAAGTATTTTTATGCAGATTATTATTAATTAAAATACAAAGACCTTGTAATCAGTATATTTTGAGAAATAAAGTTAGGTTTTATTTGTCACTCACTATCCACCACCGGTAAGTAAGAGTTGATAACGCGGTGAATTGAATTAATTTAAATACAGGATGAGGTTGAAGCTTTCCGAGGCAAAGCCGGATGTAGCCATATAAAAAAATACAAAAGGTAACTTTCTTTTGTATTAATATTATTTGTATGTAAGTGAATGGATAGTTTTTAGGTTAAGAGAATAACTTTTAGTATAGAGTCATTTGCAAATATATCGATGAACTCTTTCTAGACTATTTTAATACAGCTATCATCAACTGTTTAGAAACTCGATAGATCGGCCATAAAGTGCACGCCACATGACATTTCACCTTTTAAATTGGGTCGTTTCCTGTCTTTCAGATTCTATTCGCCTTTCGGGTGCATTCGCTTGAAAATTCGCCGACACAATAACAGTGCAAAAAGACATTTTCCAAGTCGATACAATTACCGAACCGTTTTTAGCCACCCCTGTCAGGTATTCTGCAACAGGGAACCCTTACAAATATTTATTTCTTGTGTTAAAATAATATTATGTTATAACATGCACTTTGTCGCACATCATATGTATTGTCTCACCGATAATCTTTGTATTCCTGATAATTAACGAATTGAAAACTTTAACTATTTTTATTGCAAAGCTTAAAACTAATATATACTCTCTTGGCAGATCATTTTTCTTTTAGTTCTCAAACTATCTAATTACTTCGTAGAGTTACTTTTATTAATTTTTTTTATTAAATAATTAACAAGAAACCTTTTATATTTTCAAATGTCATCTCGTTAATGTTTTAAACTGCTAATTTGTAATATTTATAAAATATATGTCTCTCTGCCATATCTGCTGCCTATGCGGATCATATGCCCATCACATGACGCTTCCAGAATTCTCTGTTACCCGCATCTTCCCAGGTCATACCAGCACTCTTCAATTCTCCTAACGGTCTTCCAGGTTGCTGGAGTCTCACCGGTCAGAAGAAGAGACAAACAAGAGCCAGACTCTCCAGAGGCATCCGCAGTACATGACCCAGCCCGTGTAAATCGTGTAGCCCGTCCA
This sequence comes from Rhyacophila evoluta, assembly GCA_022683975.1. Lineage (NCBI taxonomy): Eukaryota > Metazoa > Arthropoda > Insecta > Trichoptera > Rhyacophilidae > Rhyacophila > Rhyacophila evoluta. The sequence continues at coordinate 4,092 of JAGVSQ010014577.1, forward strand.
ATGCTGTAACATGACTCTTAGTGTAGTTGTTCCGTCCGCTTCCTTATCTTCGAGTGTTCACGATGATATATAATAACTTATTCTTTATCAGAACATTTAATATATTTTTCTACGAATATTAAAATTTTTGATTCAAATTTATCTTTATTAAAAAAACACGAATAATAAAATTATTAATTATTATTTTCAAAAAAATAGATGATAATTCAAGTAGTTTCAATTTTCCGGTAATTTTAAAAAAATGTTAATTGTTTTATATTGTATCTATATGACATAATTTGACAGGTAGAAATTGGTTTATTTTTTAGTACAGTCAACAACAATGAAGCTTGATGAAATTGATTAACAAAATATTTGAATTGTGTTACTGTTATTGTTTTCGATTTACAATTACCATGAAGTATCTTTACGCTATATAAACGCACTGACGATTTTCAGGTATACTTACGCTGAAAATTATCGACAAGCTGTGCATGCTAATTATATATTATATATCTCAAAACAGCGAACTAACTAAAAAATATTTTTTAAATGCGTGAGAAATAAAAATTATAAAATAAATTCCTCTATTTATTTTTGTGACCGCTCTGTAGGAAATTTAGCCGAGCATGTGTGAAAGAAGGAGATAAACAACACCGTGGGCCCTCGGTTTTATTTCAATAATGATATTTATTGATAAAACGAGACAGTTTATTGGAGAATTATAACGCCAGAGGGAGACGTCAGGTCGATTCCGTTTCGACTTTTGATATTGCGAGGGCTTCGTTCTATTTTTGCCGCACATGTGTGGTTTTTTTAAGTTATGAGATGTCATTTGGTATTGGAAATGATAGTCAATATATTATTAGAAGAAATAACAGTTTTTCTCCAAACATCATATCATTTTTCTCTTTTATATTCTTCAATATATCCTATCCTAAAACGTCACAATTATTGGCCTCTTTGGCATTTAATAATATTTTTACCTATGGAGTAATTTAAATAAAAAGAGTAATACTTCATACATTTTTAAAACTTGTGGATTTATTGACTATTGTTAAAATAAAATATTTCCTCGGGTTAAGTATTCAATTGTTAAGTATTCAATTCAATTGACGTGAATTCAAAGCTACTAGGGCGTGCAAATTTACCGAAAAATAGCATTACCGATAATTTCATAAACTTTGTACATACTAGTAATTTACCAGTATTTATGAACCCTTTCATGTAACTTATACCATTTTCCCAATAACAGATTCAAAACACCAACATGTTGCGTTTTGAGAAAAATACAAATGGTCGCATTTCATATAATGAGAAAAAGAAATACTATCTCTATCTCCGTAAAGACATATCTTGACAGATATTTTTTTTACGAGAATTGCGTGTCAGACAATTATCGAACCCAATGGCTATCCGGTCATGCATTTTTGGATTTTTAAAAATCTTCTACAAATACCATCACATAATATGCAAAATTTAAAAACCTCACTCTGCCATATACGTTTCCTATGTGGAGCATATGGCCAACACATAGCGCCTGCAGGATTTTCTGTCACCTATTAAGCATTTCACATCTTCCCAGGTCATACCGGCATCCTATAATTCTGTTGAGTACATCTTGTCCTAGGCTGTCCTGGATTATGGTAATATGATAATCGTTTGTTTGTTTATGAAAGCAAAATAAATAACCCTAAACTGCTGAAGTATAATAACTTATATTACATTTAAATATAGATCATAATATATAATACATTAAAAAGTGAATAACAGTTGCCCAAAATTACCGGTAAAAATTTATTTAAAGGTAATTTTGTAATGGACCCATTGCCATATTTATCGTTATATTAGTAGTTATCTCCATGTTTTATTTTAGTAGTTACCCAATGCTTAAATGCGTAATTTAGATCACAAAGTACGATTTACAGTAAAGTTCATATTGACGTTGATTTTAAGCTTAGAATAAATTTTCATCATATCCCATCAGTCTATATTATTAATTTACTAAATTAAAAAAAAAACAGTTAAAATATTTTGATATTATATTAGATTGAATTATCTTTCCTACAATAATTTTGAGTGCTTATATATAAATACATTACCAGAATTTATATTGTACCACATAAGTTTGGAATCAAAATATTCTTAAGAATATAAAGCTTAAAGCTCTTTCTATGAATTAATAATTACGTAAATTTTGACCTTACTGTAGAGTACAATCATGAAAAATTAATTATTATTGTTTCACAATGGAGTTTTCAGCTTAATGACACAATTCAGAAAAAATGATTTTCACATTGAAACACCCCCAAAAGCAAAAAAAAATATATATCATACATAAAACAGTAAAATGGGGACTTAATATTAGCGTAATGATAAATGTACGTTTTAATATAGTTTTATAAGTAAATATAAAGCTTTATCAGCACAGAGCTTTCAGTAATTTATAAAAAAAATTATATTTAAGAAACCGACAAAAATATAAATTATTATAATATAAAAGTAATTATAAATTATACGATTAAATTTTATTTATATTTTCATATCACGAGATTTTTTTTCTATCTTTGTCGTTTACTTTAAGAGTTTGAAAGGTTATCAATTTCTGGAAGATCGGAATGAAGATAAAAAAAGCTAAGGTTATTAAATTGAGATTATTTCGTTAAGTAAGTGATATTTTATTTAATGAAATTATTAAATGCTCTAGTTATACATATGTAAAGTAATTAAAAAATCTTTAATGAGATTATTGGAATCTCTTGTACCTAATTAAATATTACGAAATACTTGATGACTTAAGCGGAGATCGTTGATTTATTTAACTTCCAATGATTTTGATGAAACTTCTAATTAAATCGTTTAAATCAAGCTTATATATAGAATTCTGAGAAAAAAACTAAAATCATTCGTATGCTAACAAGTGTCTTGAAAAGCTGCTTTTGAGACACTATATGTCATTTTTTCTGTATTATTGAAAAACCCACCTATAAGTAAAAATAATTGTTACAAAATATAAGAAAAGATGGATACGACATAAGTTTTTAACGTTAGCAATCTAGGATGAAATACGTAGAATTTTTAATTTTAAATATGTCTCTTGACGAAATTTTTCAGTAAAAATATTTTCGGCGTAATATTAAACAACTTTTAGTATCGCCCTGCTTATAATATATAGAATTTAAAGTAAGTATTTTTACTAAGTAAGCTTTTTAAGTTTAAGAAGTCTCTTTATGTTTCTAATATTTAATGTATAAATACGTTGTTAGGCTATTTGCATGAATATCTGTCCTTCTTCGTATAATTTGTTTGTCACAAAAACATGTCTCTTATTGAATGTATATATAAATAGTCCCACGAATAGTATATGTTTCATTGCAACATGACATTATTAAAAACATGTTTCTGAAGAGCCCGCACAGCGCGCACGAAATTGCCTAAAATATTTATTATACCAAAATTGCAAGCTTCGTTCCCCCTTCAACCTGTTTTCTCATACGATTTACATATTTGCTGCTAACGTCGTCAAATTTACAATATCAGCCGTCGTATTTTTAAAGGAAATTGTGCTTTAAGTGTCTTTTATATAACATTTACTTTTTCGTGTTCGACATCGGAGTTATAGCGCAAAAAATTATAAATTGAGTTAATTTAGAATATACGTTCAAATGTTTTTTTTTTTCTGTTTTATTTCTTTCTCGTTCATTTTGATAATGAATGGAATATCAATAAGCTTAACTTTTAGTAAATAATTTTTTAAGTTATGTTTTTCTTAAGTTAATACATTTTATACGTTTGACATACGTCATATACTTTGTAAACGCTTTTGAACTTACTTTATATCATACGTTTATAACTTCTAATAAATATATCTGGATAAAACTTTTGAAAAAAAAATATTAATGCTTCATCTTCTTCTTATAGCATGTTCACTTCCAAAGTGGAGCATATGGATCTAAGCAGTGTAGTAAAAATATTAATAATATAACTATCAAATTTTCAAAAGATGAGGTATAAATCTTATTTAAATACATACAGGTAAACGGTATCTGAACTATTTTTTTAAAGCCACATAATTGGTTTTTATTAAAAAATATAAAATATTGTGAACTGTCCAATAAATTGAAATAAGTTTTGTTTTTCAAACCATACACCGTGAATATTCGAAAAACCAATCTTAAGGCGACGAGATGTCATAAATTTACATCACGTAGATAAATAAGAATTGTAGTTTGAGTAATTAGCTTAGAACGAATTCTCGTGAAAAAAGTCGAAATAAGTGTTTTCAGCCTGAAATTTTATATTCTTCGGCGTGCGAAAAGATTTTATATGTACTGGTCAAAACTTTTGTTTAATATTTAGGATGGATTATTCAATACGATTTTAAACCAATGAACAAAGACGAGATAAACTATAATCAAAGATTTTTCAATGTTGTAACTATTTTATTCGCAATTCTCCAGATATTAAAGCATGTGCTAAATGAACAAACGGAATTAAAATTGTCGTTAAAAGCTGCACGCAAACTATTTCTTCAGGTAAAAGTTCACAAAGACTTTTTTTATCCAAGACTATACAATAACAAAGAAATTATAGCAGTTATATTAAAATCAAAAATATTATTCGAAGAAAAATGAAAAGTTTTTTAATTTAATTTTGCTACCATGACTGTTCGTATTTAGAAATCGTGAAAAATTGTATTTAATTCTTTTGAATTTTTTTTTCGTATGTGAAAATAAATAAAAAAGTATTTTTAGCTCTTTCGTAGTCGTCGTTTTTACTCATCGATATCATTTTGCATTTATAACGGGCTGTGTCGTGATATTTTGTGACAATTTTAAATGGAAATCATTTATTTACAAAATATCTCCCTCCGTCTTTTCGAGCATCCGTCCCGGCGAAGTTTCATTTGGAATGAAATGTTTTTTCGTGTTCTTTTAATTTTTAATTCGCTCTCGATCCACTTGCAGTTAAACACTTTTACACTGAGTGCTTTTCGCGTTATTTTTTGATTGGAGCAAATTTTTCTCAATAATACGAAAAAAAGCTTTTGCATGGCTATTTTTGATCATCTAATAAAATATACATATTGATTTATTCACTGAAAAATAAACTTTGCATAACAGTTATCATCATATAAATAAGGTTTTTTGGTTTACACTTACACAACTACTTCAACTATGATTTAGCATATTCAAGAACATAAATATATCAACTTTTAACTGAAAAAAAGCGTATCTTTCAGTTGTTTCAAAATAATTTTTGTTCACCAGTTTGTAACCTAATGTATACAATTTATTAACACAATCATTTAAGATTATGTAAACTGCAAATGCCAAATTCGTACTTTAATTTAGACTTTAAGATTGAATAAAGAAAGGTCTTAAAAATTCGCGACCTGGAAGAAGGACTTCCATTTCATAATTTGTATTGTTACTTTTAGATACCTATTTATATCAGATTGGGTAAATGAAAAACCATTTATTGTTTTTGCAAACTTCAATGTTTTCCATTTGTAATATTTTGACTTTGGTCTAGAATCATTCAATAGACGGTTTTTGGGCACCGTATATTTTTTTTCTGTGTGGGTTACGTCTTTTTTCCTTATTAAAGTCGATATGTATATAACTATATCTGCTCCGGAAATGAAATGTATGGGTCTTAATAGTGTGAAAAATTCTATTCTTGAAAGGAGTTATATAGATATTCTCACTGTAAAAGTATAACGTTTCCTGGTTGACTTTTTTTCATGAAAATTGGTTATGGACAAAAGCATCTTTAAGGATGTTAAATTAAGGAGATTGAAAAATAACTGCTGGTTGATTTCATCAAAATATTTATATGATGTTAATTTATTCAATTTTGTTTTATCAAATAAATGCCAACTTAAATAAACATGAGTTATAATTCCTGTTTAAACAATTTAAATTTTAAACTTTTTCTTATTTACATTTGTTTGATATAAATCGCGTTAAACACCGCTTATAATATATAATGAAGAATGAAAACAAATATAAGACCTTTGATCTCTTAATGAAAGATTAATTGCACGCAAGAACAAAGAGGATGTCAAAATACCTTGGCCAAAATAAATAAAGGTAATTATTTGAATAAATAATAAAAATATTTATAATGAAGAATGACTTTGATTATTTAGCTAATAAATATATACCCACAGATGAGTATATACTCATAATTGCAACAAAAATATATTATTGAATTGATATTAAGAGATTAATCTATACCGGGATGAAATAGTGTAATCTTTAATGAGTTTTAATCTTTAAGTGATAAAAATGTAGTTTTTAAAATTTTACATTAATACATTTTTATAAATAATTAAAACATGTTTGTTTTTGGGTTGGCTTTTTCATTTAACTCGATGGTTGCCAGAGACGAGATATCTCGGCAAACGGCGGAGTGCTCATGTGGCCAGAGACGAGATATCTCGGCAGTACTTTTGGTGGCGTATTCTTGCGCCG
>JAGVSQ010014578.1:0-10548 GCA_022683975.1 Rhyacophila evoluta
GCTAACAGTGATCTCACATATGGAAGTTTACCAGTTTTAAATAATTCAGAATTCGTAATTCCAATTTTTTTTAATGTAAATTTTTTATAAATTATTTATACAATTCAATATAATATTAACGAAGCTTTTATTTAACGGACTCTTTATAATTCAATGATTGAGCTTTCGTTTAACACTCGGAATATTTTGAGTTTTTTTCTTTTTTTTACTTATTTAATGGGGTTTGTGCAACTTTTCAAAATCTTATTACGTGTTTTCTCTCACTTTGCCAGTCTAAGCGACACTTTATACTGCCAAACACTAGTGAATATATCGGACACTAACAAGCACACGTGGAACACCGAAAAAAACACTTAATTGCCATATTTTCGATATTATAGGCAGAACATCTGCAGTCATCTTGTTTTTACTTAAGCACGACAAAAGAAAAAAATGCTGAATCTTTTAGAAAAAATACTGTCTAGAGATAGATGTTAACTAGTGGAAAACTCATTTTCGTTAGATACGTCTCATTAAATATAACATTTTTTCAACATACTTGCTATCACATATTCATACATCATTAATCAATCGCAATTTTATATCATTATATTAAAGCCTGATAATATTTGTATTTTTCTAGGCAATATTTTCCGGATTACTTAACAAACCGAAGTATTTTCATGTATCCAAAAATCTTCGATAACGTGTTCACTTAAAAAAGAGGGCACAGGAGAAAGTAATGAATTTTAACTTCAACATTAAATCGTTACTTATATATAACAATTCACTTTCACATTAAATATTTCTTATTCAAATAAAACTGTTATTACGATAAAAGTCAATTTTAAAACGAGTAAATACTATGGATTTTTTGGATTAAAACAGTCACTGGAAAAATCTTTAAGGTGGTAAGTCATTTTTATGTATTATTTGATATCAATAAAAAAGTTAAATACATTTTTTAACAATACATAAATTGAAATCAATGAATATCGAATATGTCTAAGACTTTATACCTGACCTTTGTATAACCCAAATAATTTATTAAATTGTTTCATAATTGGGCTTAAAATAAATTAGTTTATTATTTTTTCTTAACTAGTCACAAAATTTCTTATCAACTTAAACCATAGTATCACCCTTATATGTTTAATAATATATTTTACTTATGATAAATACATATTATCATTTTCATTCACTTTAATCATTTTTTATTACTAATTCTATTTTCATAAAATATATCACAGCATGAAAAATCACTTTGCATAGCTGCACATCTTTTAATTATTAAAACGTTTTTTTATATACAATGAACTTCTTAACAATCTTCACAGTGTATTTTAAAATAACATAATGTAAGCTTCACTTGCCATGGAAATCAACTTAAATACTATTCCAATACAACAAAGCACTAATAATTTATTTTATGAATAATTTTATTTTTTTCTTTCGATGACAAGGAAAACTATTTTCTATCGTAACTATTCTTTATCTACTTCTTACAACTTTTAATGTACGAAGCAATTTTAAAATCTATTGATAGCAAATTTAAAAACTTTATACTCATCACTTTAATCTTATTTTATAATATACAGTTCAATTATATTTTTCTAAAAATAACTTTTGTAAATAAAACGATTAAATTTTTTTAGAATTTAAATAAATTGGAATACTATACAAGTTATTGATTTCCTTCGTCATTTCATTTCATTTTCATCAGTCATAGTTTTCGACTTAATCATTTCGTTATGTGTTGCACAAAATAATCTTTAACTAATTTTTAAATATATTTTTTTTAAATGAAATGTTTGTGTTTGATACACTTAATTCCGTAGCGTTCTCGAATTTCACGGAGATTTTTTTCTTTCTGTTTTTCGTTTTTCTATGCAGGAATTTCTTTCAGGTATACATTTTCCCAATCCGCTTTTAAACGAAGCACCTGTCACCTTTGGACAATTCAATTTTCAAGCATTATCTTATCCTTCATTAAACCTAACAAGAAATTTGTTTGCCAAATCATTTATAATACTTGGATCCAATTATCCTAATTTGTATAAAAGAGAATTATTGTTAATCGAAAAGGTATATAAAAGTTCTAATAGAGTCAAAATTTTAACTCAAATATTGATTTAATAATATGTGTTATCGTTGAATCTAAAAATATTCAAAAATATAAACGCATTTTTAAAAGATAAATACATCTATAAGATATTACTTATTATTTAGATAAATTTAACTAAAAAAAATTGTGTGAAATCAATAAAAACCAAACCTTAGGTTGCACATAAATATTTATATTTACATATTCTCTCAAAGTTATATAATGTTGTGTTACTACTAAAAGAAATGTTTTTTTTTTATCTTATTCGCCCCGTAATCGGAATATAAATGAATCTACACAGTGTGAAGTTTTTCTATCCAGAAATAAAGTATATGCATTTCCGTCGTGTAAAGATTCTGTGGATTATCTTTTAGTCATATATCATAGTCAATAATCAGCCTTGGGTATTTAATCTTGCATTTTTGGGTTTTAATTAATTCAATAACTATGTTAATCGAGCCTGCACCCTTCAGTTTGGACGTGCAGGCTTAACTTATGACTATATGGGAGATATATAATATATTATTATAAACTTAAATATTTTCCTGGTAACGCAGAGGTTAGCTTACATGCCAAATTCCTCGATTCCTACACCTGCTGGAATTTAAAAATCCAAAAATGCAGGACTAGATGCTCACTGGATTAAGCAATTGTCTGTTAAACAATTATCGTGAAAAATAATCTGTCAAGACGTCTTCACATTGCAATGATCCATATACTACTCTTTTGGAGTGCATATATATGTTCACACTATGTAGATTCATATGCTTTACTTTCAAAGTGAACATGGCAAATAACATAACAATTTAAAACAAGTTTAATAAAAAAATTGCGGAGATTAATGTGCTCCATTTCGGGAACGAACATGTTACATAAAATAAAATATATTATAAAAAATCTGGTTAAATCGTTTTAAAAATATTTTTTAGAATTACAGCTACAAGTATTATTCATACTAAAACTGCTCTTTGTTGTTTATTGCTGCAGCTATATAATAAATTAAAATATCAAATAAATTTTGAAAAACATCAAAAAAAAACTGGAATTTGAATTTTATAAAATAAATATTCGTGATTTTAGTAAAAAATTAATGATCTTTGATGAAAACAACATTGTAGTAGACGTATCATTAAATCATATATGAGATTGTATTATATTTGTGTAATCAAACGTAAGCTTCAAATAGTAGAGATTCTACTGTCATAATCTTACAATATTTGCCATATTGAATAACTTTCACGCAAATGGAACTCAGTAATAATATAACAATGCTAGAAATTGAAATCTAATAATATGTTTGTAATATTCTCCTTTGAGGGCGGCACCATTTGCAAATTTTGGGTAAACTTTACTATGAATGAAAAGCATATTGTGATGTTATTGAAATACAAAAGTTTTATCTTATAATATTATTATTTCAAATGCGAATTAATATATCTATTGTTCGGCTCACTAGGAACTTATATCTATTTATCTATGTGACAATTAAATTTAAATCGTATTAATTTAAGACCTTTGATATTAGATAAAAGATTACAATCCCTCAATTAATTCTCATACAAATTCAATTATTATTAATTTATCGATATTTAACAAGTAAATTGTCAAAACTAATTTATTTCCTATATTCAAGCAATATTTTGTGTTATACACACCGCACGTTTAATATGAGATTAAATATACTATAAATTGTACAGTGAATTAAAAAGGAAATAATGTTATATTAATGGTCAAATCGAGGTTTTTTCTTAATTTTATTAAAGGTATTTTTTAATATACGTGTTATACTGAAGTATCGTTTAATAATATATACGTATTTAATAATAAGACATTAAACTCAGCAAATTTAAAATAAAAACATAAATTTAAATTATTAGTTTAATTATTAAAAATGAATAATTTGACATAATATAGCATTAAATAAATGCACTTTTGTTTTATACTTAAATGACTGGCTATCTTCGTTGAATCTGTTAACACACTCTTTTTATGTATAAGATGCACAAAGCTATTCGGAATAATATAATTCAAAATTTAACTTAATTCGATAATTCTTGATGAGTTCTTCTTCGATTCTAACTAATCACGCTTTATATGATGTATAGCACGAAATAAGCACTAGTTCTCGACAAATTAAGTCCAAGACTAAATCCTTTAGAATACGCCACAGTAGCTGGTAAATCACTTCTGTAGATTAAAGCAGAGACACCTGTGACAATGATGGAAATCGGATCATAAGAGAGCGGAGTATTGTACTTTTGAATGATATTCGAAATTCAAAATTCGTTACTGTTTTTTTCTATAATTTATATGGTATTTTTTTATAATTATAAATGACGGTTTTTTAGTGTGAGTTTTACACGATATTTTGTCGGATATATATGATACATAGTATGATGATATACTGAAACCATAAGGATGTTTTATATTGATTCTGTTATTCGTAAAATTAGGTCGACGAAGACGCTACTTCACAGCCTCCGATGGCGCATCAAAAACCAGGGCTCTACTCGGTGTTCGGTGCGACGAAACCGCCCCCAGGACAAAGGTTGAGCGTCGCTGTTTCCGCCCTTCGCCTTGCTGCGGCCGGGCGGCTATCACTGACATGCCTGGCGACCATACCCGCCTACCGCGGATCATCAGGACGGTATGCCGATGCAAGAAACCACACCGTTATTGGTGAGTATTACAACGGAATTCACCTGTGTTTTATTGCCTCCATACAGCGGTATAGATTTTGGTTGTTGTTTAACACAGTATGACCTATATAACCCAAAATATACCCTAAAACGGTGAATATTATAATATTTCAAATCTTAGAATATTCAACTTATTTCATAAGCACATATATAAGATTAAGGAGCTTTTTATATTTTAAAGCTTACGCTAGAATCAAATAAAAACAAAGAAAAATGAAACACCGATGATGTTGCAACAGTTTTACTTTAATCATAGGTATTAGTTATACCATGTAAATTCTAAATTACTTAAAACTAGTAAGATTCCATGTGTCACATATGTAAGTTTACCAATTTCAAATAATTTTGAAATTTAAATAAATTTCCATCAAGCACCATCAGTCAAAAATACCAATAATCTATATAAATTAAAATGTAAATAATTAATATTTTCGACTGATGGTGCTTGATGTAAATTGATTTTAAATTCTAAATTATTTAAAACTGGTAAACTTACATATGTGAGATCACTGTTAGCGAGCAAGGTTTCACCTTACGATATCTTCAGGCTACATTATATGTGGGCAGTGAGCAAACATATACATACTATTGCTATTATTTTTAACTAGACTGAGCCACAGCAACGTGTGGTTGGGTACACCTAGCTGTTTCTTTTTTTTCGATTTAACCAGACTGAGCAACAGCTAGTAGTTAGGCTATGCTAGTATATAATATAACTTTAGTCAAAATACTGCGATTTACCAATAATTATACAATTTAAGTGCATGTTCTCTTAAACACAGTTCACTTTTCAATAATTAAAGTGAAGAAAAATAGGAGGATAATATTAAATTTAAGTTTTTTAAAGCTTTCCGCTCAAAAAGCTCAGAAAATATTATGAAATTTATTCGTTAATTAAACATTACGTCGCGTTCAAAATGATGTGAACTGGAAAGTTAACTGACTCTCACGTTATCATTTTATTATAATAGTAACTTGAATCAATCTTCACTCAATCGAAGTAGAAATAACACGCGCTTGTTTGTATCGACGCATGAACTCTATCTACATGGCAAGTGGCGTATTACAGCGATGTTTATTAGATTAAAATACGTCGAGCTTTAATATCACCAGTTGATTGGTTGAACGTATTGAAGAACATTCTCACAATTTATAAATACTATCGTTTTATTATACATGTATCAATGGTTTATTTATTGTCTATGATTGCTTATTTTTTGCAGTTGATGTGTTGGTTGCAGAGGTATTGGAACCCGAGCCTACAGAAGAAGCTTTGAACGCCATTGCAAGTGGCAACTCATTCCATACAATAAAACACACCTTTTTTTCAATTTCACTTGTAATATTATTCATAACGAAAGCTATCGTCAATTATTCTTAATCTTAGCTCGAGCGAATGCAAAACATAACTTTATTATTCTCTGTGATTGATTGCACAATTTTGAATCAGTCTGATTAAAATATTTTAATTATTTTTAGCAGTTAATTATTTCATTTATGGATTTTTAATAATCCTTCTTAAATAGAAAATTTTTGCATTTGATTTATTTAGTTACGCAAAATTACATTAAGAAATTAATTCATTTTCACGACCAAAAATATGTGAAAGAGAAGATAAATAAATGCAAATAAGTTTCCTATCTGAATTTAAGAAAGTATTTGACAAGTTTTTACGAAGAGATTTTTTTACGGCAACATGAATAGTTTTTAATATCTTTTTTCTTGTAAAGATTTTCTTCATCTTAAAACTATGCTAAATTATTAATCTTGACAACCATTTTTTTAAACATTTTCGTATTTTTTAGGATATTTTAGATTGTTTAGCTTAGAATGAATTGCATTTATTTCAATCAGAATCGACTTGTACTTATATATCTGTCTTCCAAGTAGTTCAATGTTTTTTTTGGAATTCATTGAAATCACTGTAAAATATTATGTAAGTAAGCCCTCAAAAAGGTAGTTAAAATGAACTGCGTGTGCAAATTCCAATTAGTTATACTCAAAATAGTTTGAAAATATTAACGTTTAAATTAATTTATTAGTCATCAAAAAAGAAAACCTTTTTTTTCAGTATCTTACGGAACACAATTATAATTATTTCAACAAATATTGACGTACAAACAATTATACCAGAAACATCACTATAAAGAATCCATTTTTATTATATCAAACTAATATAATATATTCACCATTAAAATTACTACAAATAAAATATATATTAACAACTCCTTACCTTTAAAACAGTTTTTAATTTAAAGAATTCGACAATCAGTTTGTAAAAGTATACAGGAACAATCAGATATATTTTATTTTGATTTTTAAGCACGAAAAAACAATCAAAATATTGAGCTCCAAATATTATATTCTTTACAATTTATAGAATCTTTTATGTACGTATTTCCCTATTCCAAGATATTTTAATGGTTGTAGATTGTAAATGTAAATTAAACATTTGTCCAAATCTCGATGTTGCATTTCAAACAAAACTCTTAGAAAAAAAGCTCTACATATATCTTAATGATTCTTATTCTAAAGCTGCATACTGTATTCAAAGAAACATATTATATTAAGCCAATGATATTTTTGTGAAAAAAAAACTATTTGGATATGATACGCGATATTGTAAAAAGCTTAAATGTACATTGGAAACCGAATTTAGTGTTAATAACTAATTATTATTATTGTGCCTAAAGCAAAATAATGAAGTCTTATAAATATTTCTATTTTCATTATCTTCGTAAATAAACAGCTAACAATAAACTTTATGCCTATCACAGTTTGGGAAAGGCTATAGGCTTTATTTCAGTATAAATAAACAGGTCTATTTACATCACAAACCATTCTATAGAATACTATAAAATAAAAAAGTCACCCTTTTTAATCAATCTATTAAATAATTAATTACGTATGAATGAAATTTTAATATTTATCAATACAAAATAACGAAGTAATTATGAATATAAAAATATACCTTTATTAATAATAAGACAATAATTAGTTAAATTTTTTAATGGTTTAGATATGATTTCAGTGTCTTTCTTTTATATTCATCTACAAATAAATTAAATGGTTTGTGTTGCGAAATATATTATTTGTAATTTATTGTAAGTTTGATTCGATTTCAAAGTATAAATATGAACCGGGCAATGAAAAAAAGAAGTAACCCTCAGTTTTATCACATGAGCTTTTTTTAGCGTAACACAATAACATAATAAACACGTTCTATCCAAAGGGTATAAACTGCAAATGCCGAATTAACATACTAAGTTTTTAAGGATTAAAAAAAGGACAGCATGTAAAATTTGTGACTAGAAAAGCACTTCTACCACATCAATTTTACTATTTGTTTTTTAATAACTTATTAAATTTATTTAAGTAACGTCCTTTTTTCATTGTAAAGTTTATATGTAAAATTATTAAAAAAACATCAAGCACTTTCCACAAACAGTATTATTTATATCTTTTATTTACAATAATCTACGTATACAAACATAGTATGGCTAATTGTCCTGCATTTTTTATACCGAAATAAAGTTTTAGCCAATAATAAATATTTTCACCGCCTTGCAGTTCTTTCGAAAACATATGTTGAAACGTTTACATTATTGTTTTTTCCGATAGTCCTAGCAACGCAAAAGTCTTAATTATAATGCCAATTGACGATTGTGTAATATAGTTTATAAGGTTAAAGGATAGCTATTATATAAAATGCCTTGAGTGGCACTTGATGTCTTCCTTATATTATAGGTAGATAAAATACGATGTAGTATAAATCTTTTTTAGGACATTAATGCTGATATGAGCCTATTTTATTTAAGGTAATCGAATGAGTATGATATATTGTAAACAGAACGTAATTTATAACAGATGTGGTTTTTCTATTTTTTCTTCTATTAAACTAAAAAAAAATACATAAATATTTTTGTTTACTCTTTGTACGCATTTGGTTTTTCATTTTAATTATTTGCCATGAATATTTGATGTAATCAAAAATGTCAATTATGAGTTACTTTGATCACGTGTTTGTGAATATATTATTTTGGATAAACGTCAAATTCTATCAGATTAATAGTTAAATGCTTTACAAGAATAAATTTTCAAGAAGCATGTATCATTTTTATTATTATAGCAAACTCTTTGGATAAAATTTTTGACGCACGTTTTGCCAAACGTAAAATAGATTAAACATAATCTCATTTTTTAGATCATGATTGATTATATCAAAAGCAAATAAATTTATAAATGACTGCATATATAAAATATAACAATATTTGACAAAACTATTTTTAACCAAAAATTATCCGAAAATTGTTCATATAATCATAATAACTTATAAATTACATATTTGTATTTAAAACACAGTAATACTACAATCCAAAGAAATATAAATTACTAATTACCTTTTATGTAATACTTTGTTTATATTTTCAATTATATTTTCATTTAAACTTTAAATTCGAATCTATACACTATATTATTTGAAGAATGCTACGAATTCTCATAAATATTACATTATAAAATTGAATGTATTATAACAATGTTATTTCTTTAATAATATTGACCCATAAATTCATGATATTGAGTTTTCTGAAGGCTTTTGTTCATTTTTTAAATAAATACACTATTTCAATGTATGCTTAGCATATGAATTTGCTTATTTTAACATATTTTATCGTTGGGTCCAGTCACAAATAAAACACATGTTTTATTTGATTGTTTCTTATAACAAAATAATATTAAATGAAATAAATACTTACATTGATGATTATTTTTTTCCAAACAATGTATAAATAATATGTTTGTAAATTTGTTACTTTAAACATCTCATTGTAAATATTACGAAGCGCCTTTAGTCTTCTTTTATTGTGGTTTACTGAATATAAAAATATTAGAAATAAGTTATATAAAATTAATGAAATGATTAAATAATATAAATGTCATAAATAATGCTTTTCCAATCTTATTGATTTTGAGCAGCAATCAATGAAAACTATTTATTGCATACGTTAAAATATTATAATAAATACTCCATGCAGAGATATTCAAAAATTATACTAAATTTTAATTAATATCTGAAGTCATTTTTGTGATAAAATAAATATTTTGAAGAAACGTGAAGACACGTGGTGTTGAACAATTTAATTTAAATTTTTCATTTTGTCTGCTTTGCATACTCATCGAAATACATATAGTATAACGCCATAAGGAGGTATTACAACAACTCTTACTATTTAATATACATTATGGAAGTAAATATGTGGACCTACTCTAATCCAATGTTGATTTACAAGTTATTTGTAAAACATCTTTAAATTGTGGACCAACAACTAGCAGGTACCCAACTAAATTGAGTGAAAATTTTTATTAAATACAAGAAAATATATATTATGTTATAATTTCAACACCACGTCAGTTTTAAATCCAATGACTACCCTGTACATTATGATATGCTTATGTGAAACTCAAAAAAATATGTATGTACCTATATGTATCTATAAAATAGATGATGAATATATTAAATAACCAAATTCAAATATAAATAATCAAAGTCTCAAAACGATGGATGTTATATGAAATAAAAATATTCTGAATTATACAAATAGTTGTTTTATTGACTACTTTTTATTTGTATTAGTTTATCTCATTTTGTTTCTAAAATACTTCGTAAAATAATATATTTGCGTGACTCTTTCTTTTATACACCTCTTTAGATCTAATAAGAGTGCCCACCATCCACCCGCCCCGTCCTCACACCTGGTCTTAATC
>JAGVSQ010014579.1:0-10548 GCA_022683975.1 Rhyacophila evoluta
GTGTAGATCCATATGCTCCAAGTTGGGAGCGAACATGGTTTAAAAAAAAAAAAAATTATTGTTTATCGGAAGTTTTAATTTTGTGTTATTATTAAATGCCTGTAGGAATCAGCATATGTGTAAAAACAAACATTCGTTAAATAACTTCATATCGCATGGTTGAACGTACATGTGAATTTTGATAAATTTTTTATACACACTTTTCAACTAAATTTCAAAATTTTAGTTATTTAATAGTTTTCGAATACTTCATTAGCTGTACAATAAAAGGTTTTTTAATATAAATATGGATAAACATTTGTAGTAATTAAATATTTGCATATTATCATTGATGTTTTCATATTAAACCAGAAAAATAAGACGTAATCTTGACATTTCTATATCAAGCGCTACTAGGTTCATTTTTGTTCTAATATTTTTGTACGTATCATAGATACTGGCATGTTTTAATATTCTCCTAAATATATAATGCTGGATATATCGTACCAAAATACTTTCGTTTTATAAAATTATAATACAGATTATATAGTAAATATTATAAATTGATGTAACGATTCTGTATTAATTATAGTAACTTGTTTTACGAAGTTAATGACGATTATTTGATACAGTATAAATATAATAGAGACATTTTACTATTTAAAACAATATTATAAATGATATTATTTTGAATGAACGCATTAAAAATGTATACTGACCAAGAACAAGTTTTCTTGGAGATTCCGTGTGGATTTTTTTTACATCCAATAGGGAGCGAATCTAATAAAAGAATGAATGAAGAAGATAGAACCAAACCGCGAAAACCGACCAAACGATAATATATTTTGAAAATTTAATTGTCAGTTGAATTAAATTAAATGGTATTTTTTATCGCTGACTCTTGTAAGTATACAAATAATGTTTTGTATCTCTGTCTAATGTATGTATGTCAATTTTAATAATCTTAAATTCACAATTAATACGTAACTATGGTTTTTTTTATTACCTTTGTATGCTTGAAAATAAACTAATCCATCAGTACAAATAGTGTTACAGATTAACTAACTGTATATGATTTTGTAAAAATTGACAGGTCCAGTGCCGCATTTAGAAATCAATCACTCCATCTTGTACATGACCTAAATTATTCAAATTATTAAACTCACCATAGTTCGCGAAAAAAAAAATGCGTTCTAATTTTTTTTGCGAATTTTTATAGTCAGTTTGAACATAGGTCGTCAACTATAACATGATTATGTAAGTAGAATTTAAGCGTATGATACACTTAAAATACCGTAATACAGAAGTCATATTAATTATGAAAGAAAAATCTCCCGTATACGGTAACACACGTGGAAAGCAATTAATCATTAAATTCTACTAATTGTATGAAAATGTGAATTAAGAATCGAAAACCGATCGGCTGAAGAATCAGCTAATTGAGTCAGTCGTCAATTGGATGACTGACTGCTTGAAACTGCTAATGACTTTCGTTTGCTTAACGTGTTAAAATTTGAAAATATATATTGTAGTTACATTTGACAAAAATAGTTAGAGAGAATCCTTGCTGGAATCCAGAAAACACTCTAAAATTTTATATCAATGATGATTGTGGAACTCGAAAAATAAATATTTATGGAAGGAGAAAGATATCACAGTTCGATTGAATATATAAATTGAATAAAAATATTTCTTACAAACTATCTTACAAATAACTTAAATATTTATAAATTAAGAGTGTCTTATGGCTCAGTAAATCTACCATACCATAACTCAATTATTATTCATTTCTTTACAAATCCCCTGATATTGAAATAATTGTTTTGTGTCGGGATTCTTCAATTTAATTCATTGTTGTATTGTAAAATAAATAAATATGCATTATATTTATATTACTCTTTGTGGGCCGATAATCAACGCACGTAGTTTCAGTTATATGAGTCGTAATTTCAAATCCCATAGGAATTTTGGACATCAGTAAGAAATATTATTATATTTAGTTTACAAACTCCAATGAATCGTAAGTGTATTTTTTACTATTAGAGTCGAGAAATTTAATCTTAAGAAGGATTTGTAGTATTAAGAAAATATCGCCCAAAAGTCAAAAACGACGACTGATGTTTTATGTATAACTCACCTGTCGCGTTTCCATACCTTTTCGAGCATATAACTATCTCGTGTGATGCACCCAACGAAATTCGAAGAGATTCTCGGGAAAACTTGAACAATTATTTGATTAGGGTATACTAGAGTTTGAGTAAAAGTCAGAATCTGTGTTGACGTATTTATATGTCGCACATTTTTTCAACGAAAATTTTTAAATACTATTATTTCATGAAACATTGTAATGTAATAATTGCAAAAATATCATATTTATCCACGCTGTAGAAGCCTATATGCTCCAATCCCATGAAACTTATGGTGTTTTACGATGTGAAAATGTAGCTAAAGTATTTTTTTGATTATTTATTGCCATTATGTCAGTCCTCTAAGATGCTCAAATTTTAAGAATACTTACTTTTATATGAAGTGTGTATATTCCCACTAAAGAATTTGCTAAACTGAACCACTAAAATTTGGTGGGCAAAACGATAACAATTCTGCCAAGAACTGCTAAATGAAATACTTAATCCTAACAGTAGATAAATATTTTTTAAAAAGAAATATTACCTTGTGTGTAATCAAGGCATGGTATAACGACTTCTATTTGTGTATAATATTTAATAAGGTAGCGAAAATCATCATACTTTACTGAATTTACATGTCGTCTAATATTGAATTTAATTACTTACCAAAAGTTTCCGATCAATGATATTTAGTGTTCTATTTTTTTATCAGAAAAAAAATCTAATCGCTCAGAGGCTGTACATTTTTTTTTACTGACATAAATGACTAGGATGCGTCCCGTAAGGCGATATCGGCCTCAGATTAACTTTAGTGCAGATTGCTTATTTTGCGTAGAGATTTGATTGACAGGAACAATTCAATCCGTTTTAATTGCTTCGACGATAGAATCGAGTAGCCGAACTGATTTTTACCTTTGATCTAGGTTTGATCCATATTTAAATGATTGGAAAAGTACCGGACATCATCCATAATAAACATGCGTAAAAAAATCTACAGCAAATCACACGCAAAGAAAATTTAAGAAACGAGATTGCTTACTGTAAATCTTTGATTGGAATATGTTTATCATATATTAATTAAATACCATTTCTATGTACTGTCATATTAACTTGAACTGGTTTGGATGAGGTATTGTTATTATAATTACCATGTCCTTTCCGTTATGTAGCACAGCGATTCTCAATCGGACCTAAATGCCCCCCAGCGGGCCACAGAGGCCTTCAGGGGAGGGACAAACCAAAAATGACTTTTTGGGGAGACATGCCAAACTCTAGGAGAGACACAGAAAATATACATTACGCTAGTTCAAAAAACGAGAAACCACATTTTCGAGATGTAACATGTGCATGCTAAAAAAACGAGCAAGCGCCAATATATTACGAGAAAAAAAATCGCAATCAAAAATTGAAAACAGGAAAGGCACAGAACTTTTTACAACTCAAAAGGGTAGCACAATTTTTGTTTCTCGTTACCGTCTTTCACAGCACCAAAAATTTTACTTTCTACCAAAATTTGTGCGCCTCGGTAACTTTTCAGTAGCTACGCCATTGCATTGAACACGCTTAACAATTTTTGATAACGTGTAGTTGTGCGACCAAGCAATCAGCATCGTTATCAAGCGATGCAGATTTATTTTTGTACAATAACCATCTACAATATTTATAAGGAAAAATGTAATATTTCGTTATAACCCTTTAACTGCTGTGGTGAAAATCCCAGAATTCCAGCAAGAAATGCTACCATTTATTACATTGAAATATTGTTATTAAATTTCAAAAAGTAGTGTAAAAACCGAAAGTTGTTTTTTTTTAATCTTATAATATCAGTCAATGTCGCACACGAAAAATATCTCAGCGCATGGTAGAAAAATAACTTATTTAATGTTAATTTTACCCCGATTGAAAATCATGAACTGTTCTAAGCTGTGATATTTTTACGAATCATTTCTTATTGGGCCAATATAATATAGATATAGAAGTTAGCGTGTGCGGTTTTGATCTAGATAATGCTGGTACGATTTCCACAGCTGCCAGATTAAAAGATAATCCAGTTATATATGACTTGGTGCTCAATGGCTTCTCGTGAAAAAAAACATCAAGACGTGTCTTCATACTGGGCAGATCCATAATGCTCCTCTTTCGGAGCGAATATTGTAAAAATACTAATTTCGTCCAGTAAAAATGAAAATATTTAGTCAATAATAAGTCCCTACGAATCAACACATTTTTATCATAATAAAATATCGATATCTTAAATAAATAATCAGATAAGACAATCAAAAAAATAGCACAGCAGATAGGTACTTCTCTTAGTTTTCAAAAAGTTAGATGCACACAATGATGACCCAAAACGCTAATTTATACGACAAAAAAGAATTCGCAGACCGATGTTTTGATACCCCGGTATAAACAGAAGCCTACTCACTACAGAGATATTTAATTCGAGTAGCTAATAGAACCAATATTATTTTATACAGGTATTCGCAACGATTGATTCTGTATATTTAATAATTTTATTATATTTTTACACAATTTTCCTGACAAATTTTCGTAATTTCATCCGTATGTTCATATCAGAATTATAAAACCGGAACGCACGCATTTGTTAAAATAACATTTTGTATTTAGAAAATTAAATTTTTCTTTATCTTTTTTCTATTATCTAAAAAAAACTTACAATAGTTCCGTCTCATTTTAAGCCATGTTATCGGATGTCAATCCCATTATTTATAAATTTTTCATATGTCTACTTCAACATCCAACAATAATGAAGCACTCAGTTCAAAATAGATGTAGCATAATGTATTCAAAATTTGATATCCTTCTTACGGCTCCTTATGATGAAGGATTGTAAGTACTTGAAGTTTGCTATTATATTTGATAATAACTAATTTCGGGGTTTTTATATTTATGGTATAATACTAACCAATCAACGTATCCTTCTATTAATTAGATTTAAAGGATCTTTGTATATTCATTTGAGCTTTCCATAATTGCAGTTTACCATCAACTTTATTTATTTGGTAAAACCATCAAGCAAATTCTCGTTCATTTGTATTATCTCTAATTCATCTGTGGCGCCAGTCTTTTCTCCTGATGGTTTGTAAGACAACTAAAACCATTTCTGAAAACATGAGATCAAAGATGTTGTCCAGAAGTATAGCTGCAATAGAATCAATTCTTATAAAGTAGACGTTTTGGAACAATATATCCGATTTTCTTACGAAATAAGTAGTAAATCCAATATTTATTTTCTATTTACAGTTTTAGTGTATTGTATCATTGAAAGTTTTTTAAATTAGACGAGGTTAGGTTAGAATCTTGATTTAAAACACTTGAAATTGTTTTTCACCATCACACTCAATCAAAATTTGATTCTATAGTTTTTAACCACTGTTCTATCCCTTTTCTACGTCAATATATCTATCTCACTCCATCTTAAGGAATGAAAAACTATCGCCGCACCGCTCACTCGTATGGCGCCGGTGAATTTGGACCCAGATCAAAGAAAGCTCCGTTCTAAATTTCACATTAATTCGATTTTTTCAATTTTATTTTCAGTCCCTTCAAACGGACGCCGGCCATAGTTTGTTTTTATCCGGTTTATTTTGTTTGTTTTTTGATGAAGATCTGCGGCGTTCTTTTGTTTTCTTCGATTTTTTTTTTCTTTTTTGGAGATATTATTGTTTCTTTTTTTTGCGAACGCGTGCAGTTTTGATGCGTCGAGTCTTAAACACAAAAAGATTTTTTTTTCTCCGATGCGATTTTTGTCTTTTAATTTGGAATGCGAGGTGAGGAATTTGAAACAGAATTTTTTAAACCTTAAAGTAGCTACACTAGACGGCTGTATGGACCTTTCAAAAAACATGTCTGGTCCATATTAAAATGTCATTTGTTTGTCCAATAAATATAAAATATTTTTTTAACCGTTCATATAATCACAATTGCGCTAGTATTTTTTTTCTCCCGTCTATCTCAACATGAGTAAAACGATTAACAAGCAACCATTCCAACACAAAAAATATACATAGTAAACTGATCACTGCCACATGTGTGGAATTAACTTTCAAAAATATATTTTTTTATATTATTGTTGCATAATTTGAGTGTAATATTTACATAGCTTTTTCACTAGACGACTCACACTGAAAACTCGGTATGATACCGGTTAGAATACCGTAATATCCTGAACCATAACTGAAGATTTGGACAAATACTTGTAAATATTTGTAGTGATCTGTCATTTTGAGAAGGGGGCTTATGCTACACCGGCCAAGAAAAAATATGAATATTTACAATAGTAAATACATAATCGTTTATCTATAATTATACAATTGAAATTTACCATTCGAACGGTGTCTGAATCTTCTTTATTTTTTTATGTTACTATTGATCTTTACAGTGTGTATTTTCTAGTCAACGCTTTAAATTTAATAGTTATGCTAATAACGACTATTAAATATCAATAACTCATAAATTTATTTCAATTCAGAATTCAATTACATTTTTCATCGGTCCTGTCTGTGCGTTTAAAACAAAAATTTGCCTGAGGCTGTTTATAATGAAATCACAAATAATATTCCATAATAACGCATGTCTAACGACAACACAACATAAAAACTTGTACACCACATTGCTCTTTAAACGTAGTCTAATACAAAACTACAATCGCTTGAACGGTAATAATCACTTATGACCTTTTTGGTATATTAATCTTTCGGTAATCCATCAAATGAGCTGAGTATGGAATAAAAAAAAACACTCCTCAAATGATTTTTACATCCGTGATTTGTGGTTAAGTTTACAAGGAAAAATAAAGTCGGCCAAGTATTTTTGACAGGTGTATACACTCGGCTGATATACTGGAACACAAAACTATTTAAAAGTTTGTCGAGATAAAATAAAATAATTTCATACTTAAAAAGGTTTTTTTTAATTAGACATTTTAAAATATAAAGTTTAAAGAAAGTTATTAAAAAATATATTTTTGGATGTTATTTGGATATGTCACTGTTGTTTATTTATATGCTGATTGACCACCATGTTATATAATTTTCAATTAAAAGTATTTCATCGTCAACTATCGCGCCATTTATCATGCCTTAGTAAAACTATAATTAATGCTAGAAGAGGTGTGAAGTTGTTTTGACCATAAAAAGCATTATTTTGGAAAGAAAGTATTAATTCACGGTATCATCGAACTCGTGTGTTGATTATTTAACCAAAATGAAGAAAAAATCAAATCTACGTATTTAATGTAAGTCGCGTATTAATGGGTTCATTTTACGATTAGATATTATTATTACCGTGAATATTTTCTTCTACCAAAAACTTACTAGATTAAATACGGTTTTTAGTGTGAAAAATTAAAATGAACACTCACATAAAACACTAATATTAGTATTTTGACAATAATGTTACGTTAGATAGAGTTACTCGCCAGTTATTAAAAAAATATAAAGTATTTAATCTTTTGGCAGCTAATAGAAAATATTTTTTCATCCAATCCCAACATCCAATAAGTGTAATGTAATAAAATAATAAATAAAGTATCATCCCTCTTTTACGTTTCTTTCTATGTTATTTTTATACAAGGATTGTTTATTCACTATTCGCTTTGGCACTTGCGACCTAGGCAATATAGTCTAATACAATCTAAGTATACCAACCAAAACAAATAACGTACAAGTAGCCGACGATGAATGTTAAAATCATTGTTCGATATTCTTTACTTCATTTTCAGGTTGAATTTCGAACGGTTCATTTTGACTCGTCCCAGTAACTTGCAGAAATAGTTTTCGTTATGTAAGCATACCCAGCATCCATTTAACAGTGTTACAAGATAGTTTACTTCAAGATACCATACTCCCAAAGTGGCTGTATGTGTTTAGAATGTTACATCTTATGTTTATTTAGTGAGTAATACTCACCGTCTAACTTGTTTCGTACAACATACCAAAAATGGTTTGAATCTTAGCTAACATGAAAAAATAACTATTTTAATTTTAGTGGTAGCCGAATTATTACGATTGACAATATAATGAAAGTTTTCAATTAATCATTTTTTTAAACAGACAGGTACATTAATTTTGCTTAAATTTTACCGTTGGGCTAGGAATACATGCAGAGTTGAAAGTAAATAATTATATTGGTCATACAAACGAAATGAAGCTTTCTTAGAACCTCGTACAGGTGGACGTGCGACTTAATTATAATGAATTATGTACTTTGAATAAATTACGTTCATATTTTTCTATGCCATCTTCAATTAACTCTGTTCCATAGTAATATTTGATTAATTACTTTAAAATATCGGTATAACTTATATAAATTAGGACATTGTATATGACAGTCTTACATATTATAAATAGTGACATTTAAACCACTTCAGTTAGGTAATTTTTCAATGACAGTCAAATAAAAATAAAATTGTACATATATATTTACAATAAAAATCGGTTACAATAAGCTTCAAAAGCAGATCTAACTGTCTGAAGAAGATTAATCAACTAAATTATTGTGATTCGTACACACTCCCTATGTTTCACACACACAGTAGAAGTTCTGAGTTATTAATTCAATGTCAAAACTATTCGCCAAACTCTTTGGCTTAGGTAAGTTGCCTTCCCATCAGGAATCGACAAATATCCTGCACCCTCTAGTAAGTCTAGTGCACACCTTGGATACTCCGGAAACTTTGAAGGCATTTTACGTTCGCTACGCCAAGATATATAACCACGTAATAGTGACATGACGAGTGATAGAAAACGACTAGACAGAATTAACTATACCTTAGACCACTAATTTTGAGGAGATGTATGATGTAGGCATATTTTATAATTTGAAAAATTAATTAAATTTCACAATAATTAGATAAAGCGGCGTTCATCTTCTTCGGAAAATATTTTGTCAATTAATATAAATGATTTTTTTATACCTTTACGTCAAATGGTTAATAGTTGTTGACAATAATAAGCCACACTCAGTGTATAAGCAAATTCGGTCGCATGTTCAAATCCCGTAAATGTATAAAAATCAACATGTTTTTAATATGCAAGAAATGAATGCAGTGTGTTGAACGAATGGCTGACGATGATACTGCATGAAAACCTCACACACGTCCCCATTTTACATATCAATATGTACCACATACAGATACGATTAAAAATATATACTTGTATGTTAACTATATAATTTTTAAGACAATATTTTAAGATACACAATTTTCTCTTCATAACTTCATATAATAGGTTTAAACACAGTGTTATCGTTATCTCATCTCAGAGTTGATAATACCATCAAACTTGGGTGTTAAAATTCTCCCAATATGTATGTATGTCAAAAACCAAAAAAATTTAAAAAAAATATTATTTCTTCCATATTGTGACACGCTTTTGATTGTATTATATACATCGCATTATACTCAATTATATTTCGATAAAATATGTATTGATTGACTTCAAAGGGGTAACCCTAATAAATAACAATCGAAGTTCACAATACTTTGCACGAGTTATACTTCATAATGAAGTGTCGAAAGAATTATGTCAAACAGTAAATAACAATAATACCGATTATAACTGAGATATGAGATTATTTATGCTATAAGTCCATATATAGTATAATAATAATCACAGGTATAAAAGGAATAAACTTCCATCGAAGGGTTGTTACTGAATGCTTTTTATCAATATCCTAAATTACGATATCTATTGTATATATCGTCAATAATTTTTTGTCAATAGATCCCTTCATTCGTGTTGATATTGAAATTTTTTTATAAAAAATATCATATTTTTCGACGATATAAAAGTAATTTAAGGCCGCGGGCACGACAGATGCCGTGGCGACAGAGCAAAGACGGCAAAACCACATAAACAGAGATGCAAAATAGGTATAAATACGTGAGTGAGCAAGTTAGCGAGGTGCTGTGACTGACGCGCTGCCTAACATACTCACTTGCTCATTCACCTATTTATAGTTATTTTGCATCTCTGTTTCTGTGGTTTTGTTATCATCCCCGCGGCTGAACAGGGATTTGGAAGTCATGTTAACATTTTGATTCTGCCTTGTATTCATTGCGTGAATAAAGCCGCTCACCTGATCAAGTAGTAATTGTCAAGGACTATTTGTGTCATTTAATTAAGCTAGTCAAAAAAACTTAATATTATTTAAAAATGACGACGTAAAATATATTATTTATCATACTGTCCCTACGGCTGCATATCGACTGTGGAAACGAAAAAGAATGTAACCTATATATATTAGATTTTCTTCTACAGTTGGCAAAAAAATATATATATAATGATTTTGGGAGAGAGTTATTTAAGAAAAACCAATAAAATTCTTGTGGTGGAAGTCTTTTTCTTAGTCGCAAATTTCGTTAACCAGACAACTGCACACATGACAAGTGCTCACATGACATCTGCGCACGCATTGAAGT
>JAGVSQ010014580.1:0-10548 GCA_022683975.1 Rhyacophila evoluta
TTCTCAAATAAATGTAATAACCTACTATTATTCATTGTAACTTGATTGAAATCGCGATGTAAAAATTGCTAAATATATTTTTAAAATGACTTTTTTGATGTGCCGCCACTACGGCGGCACTCGAGTGGTAAGGGTTAATATGTAAAGACGCTTGCCTAAACTTAAATTTACAATACATTTTGACAATCCACGTAATTTACCAAAATTAATAAATTCTATAAATATAAATTGTGAAACGTCAAACTTTTAATCTGTTAGTCCATTATTAAGTAATCGGTATGTACTGTGTTATTACAGTTGATAAATTAAGAAATAAAATCCAAATAATGAAACTATTAAATTAACAATACGCCAAATCCAGTTCCAAAAACTACTCCAGTATAAAAGAAATCATTAAATTAAATTCGTTCAATTTTATATCAAAGTTTAGCTGCCTACTCGTAAAACAGTGTTGTGAGATGGCGATAGGCAAATGAACGTATATTTGATATTTGGACGTGGACATGGTCCACATTTTGTTGTATAATACAATAAATTGGATGGTATAATTATTATTACGTGTGATTCTTTTATTAAAAAAACTCAAATATTTTTAAGCTCCAGCTCACAATTAAAGTGACTTCTTCACAAAGCACTCAATTTATGATTTGGAATTTATAGATCATAAATATTTTTTTAATTAATATGATCTGTCAAAAATGGCTATTATTATAGATTCACCAATAAAAAGTGTCGTATCTTGGTATATCATCAGTTAAAACTGAACGATAATGATATCTGGTGTCTCATTAATGTAGATTAATTCTCTACTTAAATGCTACATTATGGAAATTTCGTCCAATACGTTAATGAAATTCTTTCGTGGATTTTCATTATAACTTTTATGTAATTATTATAATCGATAGCTTTATTTTTTATTATTTTTAATTAGTCCAATGCGTATATTGCTTTTTTGATGTTTTTTTTTTGCTTTTATTTGGTAAAATGCGTTTAATAACAACTTCCTTTTTTTGTTTCAGGTAAGATATCTTCAGTACTAGAAACTGTCAACGAATTCATGGTCCCGTGGCGGTAAGTCCATATAATCCATACCTGCAACATGTATCGTATGTTATATAATTCATATGTTTTTTAACAAATACTTTATGCGTATATTTCACCGTATAAAATCATACTTATCATGACCTTAATGACAGTATTGACATCGATATATTTGCACCACATCTACGTGTTTGAAGTATATGGATCTGCACAATGTGAAGCCTTCGACTGATCGTTTCTTGTTGAGAATATCGGAAAAACGCCCACACTCATTGTTGATCGAGTCCTAAATTTTGGTTTTTATTACAACTACGAGATGTTTACCCACCAAATTGTATTCCTAATATACAAACATGGAGTATTGCTTACGGTAAATGAGTGCTTCATGGAAAAACGAAGTAATTATTTAATACATTGAAAAATAATTTAAATATCGAAAATTGTTGATTTCTCACTAAAGTTTTTAATAATCAAGTTGTCTTCAGGTTTTCAGTAAAATTATATCGTTATGGCCACTTGTTGAAGTTAATTTTGCTATATAATCAATTTATATTTTTAAATAGTGACTCCTAAATTATAAAATTGAATACATTTTAATAGATCAATTAATTTTGTGTGGGAATAGTTATTACTTTAACCAATCGGCACTGTAGACTGCCTTATTATTGTCAGTCGAATGTTTTATTTTCAGAAAATATATTTATACTACTTATTATTGAAGTGGAATATTGTACACGAGCTCGCGTTGTTTTTTTGTCATGTCCGCTGCGAATGTGAAGCATATAGATGTTCACTGTATGGATATTTTTTGTTATATCAAGAATACATTGATCTTACTTGCTCTTTGTAATATTCAAATGTACAAAATAAATATTTAGAGTGCATATGCTCAATAATTAGTTCCTAATCGCACGCGTTTATCAATTCGCCATAAAGGATCATTTTCTCTTCGAACTAAGGTAGAAAATAAGCCATACTGAAAACATATATGGATCTTGTTTTTATTCAATTCGAAAAAATTTAAAAGAAATCGATGCGTAATCATAATAAAGATTTTATTAAGTTGTCTGATTAAAAATGATGTAAAACTATACAATACGTCTGATACAACTATTAAATCTATTGAATTATTGTTATCGTTCTGAATACTTGTGTTATTTGTGAGATAACATTTTAAATTGTTAAATGTTCGGTGTGTATTGTATTAAATATACATATATTGTTGAAAGAATGTTTACTATTTTGGTTGGTATGCTGGCTGCATACGATTGTATTCTATCTTGATTCCACATTAAAAATAATTAAGTTAAGTTTACATTAACGTTTCTAGGAATTCGCATTTATTCTCTCCTACTGTGTATTCCGTTGACACTAACTTCGTTATCGGAATTTCGATCAGTGTTATACTGTTTATCTTTAGGAGTGCTAAATAAATTAATGGGTTTTGACGATTAAACACGTATGTTTTAATGGCTTTACAAATACATTTTTTATGTTTTGGGATCAATACAAATTATAATATTTAAATATTATTTAATTAGTGATGCAAGTAATACATCTATAACACAAATTATAAAGTGACGTTCTGTAGAAAGCTCTTTAGATCTCTAGGAGAATAATTTCATTATATTGTTTTCCTAAAATGAAATATTTTAATACAATATAAAGTAGGCAAACGAAGTTATGTAAATGTATTGTTTGCCATGTGTATTCTAAAGGTTAAGGAAATACATTTTTACAATGTGAAGATGGTCTACTCCAGAAATGAACTGTATAGATCTCGGCAGCGTGAAAACTTTTAATGACAGATATTTTCACAAAATTCGGTTGTAGGCCTACTTATTGGGCATCTACCCTTGCCGGTGACCGAGAGGTAAATGTTGGAAGTTGTGGGTTCGAATTCCACAGCTGACCAAATACATCATATATTAATCCATTTTGTGCAGTTATCCTGTGCATCAATCACTAGACGACATGTTTCCTTTTTAATACGCACGTAAGATACGTATCGCATCAGACCAGCGTCGATTTTTTCGTAACCAGAAATTATAAAATAACTAGTCGGTTATGATAAGTTATAACATGAGTTATTAAATAAAAAAAGAATGGGCTTATATTATGATTTTCTTTAGTACTTATTATCAGTGATGTATTGGGACCAGGTCGGCGTCTTACCACTTTTTTCACGTGGAACTTTCCAAACACATTTAACAAATATTTTGATATCAAATATTCTACACAGAGTTCTATTTTATATGACAAAAAAGGAGGGGGAGAGGTTGTATCAAATACCTTCCTGGTACTTTTTTAATGAGGATTACACCTCTGGGTAAGTGCTTATAATTGATTGCAAATTACACAAAAGCATGACTGTAAGTAACTTTCAAATTTATGATTTCAGAAAAACATTTATTTTAATTTCAAATTTGATTAATTCTATTAATATTCATAATTAAAATATACATGCACAGTTATTATAAAATTTATTGTGTAGGATATTTTACTTCCTTGTAGATTGGTTTGTAAAAACACGTTATTATTGCTTTTACAAGGACAGAATAATCACAGAGGAATCCAAAGTGATAATAAAAGTCAGTATGGGTCGATTATGAAATAATAATAATTTGTGGTATTCATCAATTTTTATTTCCACTCGGAAAAAAGCGGTTTCGATCGGGTGCGGTCGGCTTTACGACTTAGCAGGCGTCTCACGTAATCTAGCACTGGATTTACAACGTAAACGATAAATCTCAAAATGATATTTTACCTGTGTCTAATGTTCGACAGTGTTAATACTTTGAGACATCTTCGACATTTTATGATAAGGGTGCTCTGGTGAGTTAAATATTGTTTGGTCCACATTTGTCAGAACTCGACATATCCCACTCCTTTTCGCGAAAGGAAATTCAAATGTATACCGCAATTCAAAGGCTGATACTGACCAATGATATCCATTAACACATAAAATACATGTTGTAATCACTTCTTCTGATTTTTATGCATAACCTATGTGAGTATCCGATGTTTTCCGCAAGTTAAAAATAATAAGGAAACAAATCTATTATTAAATTAAAAAATTATTTTGAGTCGGTGCAAGATTTATTCAACTTTTTCAAGAAGCGCTGGAGCATGCTTCGGCTCGAAGAAAAGTCCAGGGTATATTTTAGCTTAAGAATTCATAATAGCTAAAATAAATACCACTGAATAATCAATAAAAAGGAATTTTGAGTGTCCAATGTGACACTGTTGCACTTGTTTAGGTTCAGCCTGCCTTATTCATTTTCACGACTTAATTTTTCCAATACTTAATCTAGATCAGGCGTCGGTAACCTTTTATGCTGCAGGTCAAAATCAACCAAAAAATTATTAATAAAAAGACGTTTTGGGTTAGGAATATTTATATTTTGGAACGGTCTTTTAGTGAATAATACGATAAATTAAATTAGTAAAATAATTACAATACGCTTTAAACTTCAAAATTAAAAAAAAAACAAATTCAAATTGGTATGAAAACCGATATAATTATCTTGTTTTAATTTATTGTTTTATTATTTTTAATATTATACTTTATTTGCGTAACTCAAGTGGGTCGCTTGCAATTATCAAATGGGTTCCGCTGGCCATAAGTTGCAGACACCTGTGGTACGTAATTAATTTCAATGCATGATATTAGGTAAGCATTGATGTCGCTATCGTTTTAGAAAGAAATCTGTCACCTGGATGTAGCGAATTAACGAACGTAATACTATCACGTTTGATAGTATTATACTTGATTATAAACGGCCAAAGAGATTTAGCAATCACTTGGTTACTAAACCATGTTGAGTTTTTATCCTAATAAAAAAAAATGAGAATACATTTCAATGTTTTAATTCATTTTCAATCTTAGTTCGTTTCATAGCAATTTCAAGTTTCTGACCGTGACTCCTCTTGCAATGCGCGCAGTCACTCTACCGGAACAACTCGTCATTCCTCTCGCTCTACTTATCTTCTCTTGTACACTGGTTTCAATACAAACAAATCTCTTGAAGAATTTAAACGTAAACCGAAAAAAAAAATAACAAATTATTCATTTCGACTTGTACCACACTTACCAGCGATTATAGTTAATTCCACAGCCGGATGAGAGTTTCTCGATTTTTCTGCCACCTTTTTTCTTTCTATTATATATTTTACGCAATTTTACTTAACTTTTATTTGTTCATTTATCGAACCTAACTTCAGCTTTACCTAACCTAATAATGTACATAGACATAAATAATACAAAATCGCATGGTTATGTGTAATTGCGTGACAATATGTAGGTAGTAGTAAGCAAATGATACATACATAAACATTTGTCTTAGTTGAAAAGATGTGTATAGTTTTCATGGGTATGAATATAAACTTATAAAATATTAAAAAATATTTAAGTTTAATTTCAACATTTGAAAACACTGTCAATGGGTGTTAGAGTTGCCACCAAGATAAAATGAACTGGTTTTCTTTAATAATGTTATCTGTAAATTTTCACAAATTTTCTTTTAATTGTTTCATTGAATTATTTATTCGATTAATTTTATAATTTAATTTATTGCAAATTATTTAATAACATAAAGACTACACGTTTTAATATTTTTTCTGTGTGTATGCGATAGTTTAAGAGGCGGTCTTTGAAAACAACATAATACACTTTTTTATCTGATATCAATTTATCGACCGTAAAACAAATAATCTTATATATCTCTCTGGTTTTATACCTACATATTTACGCGAACATTCAACTCCTGTGTTTTTTATTGTCAAAAATATAAATTGATTTTTTTTAAATGGTAGCTGCTAATCCAGTTGTTACACAGTAAAATAAAATAATAATTTGTGACTGATTTCAAAGAACAAGAACATTAATTTTACTCATTAAAAAGTTAAACCTATATCGTTATTTTATAGGAAGTTTCAATTTATTTCAGTCGTTAAATTTACCATCTTAGATCGTAGAGCAGTTTATGTAAAGTGAACCATTATTCTATGTAACAATATCAAGGGTACACTGATTCATTCAGGGCTATAATATAAAAATAATTTTATATTTTTTACTAGCCGATTATGCTAGTTTGATTAGCATTCAAGCAATGATTAAATAATTGTATGAAATTCAAATTTTAAAGTCAGTTCAATCGATTGTTATTTCATTATCAGAAATATGTATCGATTTTTATAATGCTTACAAGATCGCAATAATTATTGTGAATAGTTTTATATAATATTTTCAAAGTTACGTTTTATTTTTTTATTACTTTATTCATTTTGCTTATTGATTATATTTTTAAGAAACCACAAAAAATACTGATGGCATCATAAAATGAATGCCATGTATATTATTCTTGTATTACCATGTCCGCTTCGAAAGTGGAGCATATGGAATGTGAATATGACAACCCCAGAACGTGGTTGTACATGAGTGTCCACATTGTTAAGACTTATCTTTGTCAGATATTTTTCACGAAAATTGATTGTCAGTCAATTGGTCAACCAAGTAGGCATTTAATCCAGCATTTTTTGGTTTTAAAAATTCAGCAGCTGTGTATTGAATAAAAATTGTAGTTAATATAAACTTAATGCACAGCCAATATTTTTATAAGTAAGTTGATAAGGAATCAAGAAAAGATGATAAAATACCTTATTTATTATAAATTAAAATTTGCGATCACCTTTCGTGGATTATACCGTGAAGATGCAAAAAGATGTATTAGTGCCAAGCAAAAGTGATTTCATAAAATGTATTCCTCATTAATATTTATTTATTATACGAAATAAAAACTTTATATGTTTAAGCATCAGAAGTCAAAACATGATTGAGCTATATGAATATTTTCCAACATTAGTTACATAAAAAAGGAATAATGACGTTAATGGTTAAACATCTCGAGCGGAATAAATAAGTGGTTTATTTAATTGTGTTTTTATGTAAACATTTCGTATCGTTATGCGGGTTGTTTGATTATAAAAATAGCCCACCTGGGGTGCTAGCTTGTGCGAAAACTAATTGGGCTGTGCAATAATACGTACAATACTATTTATTAATTCAATATATTAATAATGCCAATGGTGAGAACAATGGTCAGGTAATTGATGTCTTCCAGTATATTGAGGTCAGTATAGGGTGATTTCGTTTTATAAATTTTCAAACTAGGATCTGTCTTAACTCACTGGACATGCTCTCTTTGTTCTATTTTGTCTCTTCACATTAAATGTATTAATGTAAAAAAATATTATGTTTTTCATATAATGTTCGCTCCAAAAGTGGAGCATATGGATTAAATACTTGTTATCTTAATTGAATTTCTTCTGATATGTTTTCTGTATTACAAATTTATTCTCGTTGTTATTATTACATGTTGTAAATGCTTCAAATTGATAATTTGTTGTAATGTTTGCAACATACAAATTAAGTTTTAAAAAAATTATGTCTAAAAAATATTTATTTTCACATATTGGGTATGGTATGTACAGGACGATTTTTGGATTCGGTGTATTGTTTGCTTATGTATAAATATATTCAATTTAGAGTGAGAATATAAGCCGCAAAAATGGAGTATGAAGTTGGCTCGTAATAAAATTAATTATTGACATTCTTTTTTATCCTAATATTATTATACATTGTACGACATTATAATTCTGCTCGTTGAATTGTCGTAGAAAGACGTCGCTTAGTAAAAGTTAAAATTTATTAATCAGCTAAAAATGTCCCGCGTGAGTGTGCATAAAACAAAGTCATTTTATTATGTTAGTACTTACAATGTACCCGAGAGTTAATATTAAATAGCAAAATTCTAACTGTTTATTATATAAACATAACTATCCATATCCTATACATATTTAGAGACATCACCGGAATGGTAAGCAAAAAACCTTTATTTATCTCAGTAAATCAGAATTAAGACATTTATTTATACCTCGTTTGCTTTATATTCGTCACTTACAACAAAAGAGGTTATGTCAGTGTGACAATTTTAGACACCAATTTTTAAAATTTTAATTTTTACAATAAATTAATTAAAATAGTTTTTTATTCAACTGTTTTGTAACAGAATGCAATGCAAATAATTTCCAAATAAAGCGGTCTTTATTGTATGTAATATAAGAGTTGGTCATCCATATTGTATAACTCTATATTATTATTGTATTATTATTTTCTTCTCTCAATAACCAAGAGGTTAGAGTGCGCGCTTCGGAGCCGGAGATTCATGGTTCGATTCACACAGCTGCTGTATTTTTGAAGTTCAAAGATGCCCTTGATGAGAAAGACTTGATGCCCAATGGGCTTAGAAATAATACGGGACGATCAATTCTCTTAATAAATCTCTCAAAAAAAATTAAGTTGTCTCTTCACACACTTGAGATCCGTATGCTACACTTTCGGAACGGGTATGGTACAGTAATATGTATGTTTAAGTGTCTTCATATTATGTTACATATTATAATTCTCATTTTAAATATCTTATATTGATTTGTATAGCAATTTAAACGATTTCTAGAGATCGGCGCTTACATTATGTTTAAGTATTGTGTACAATGATGTCTTTGATATGGGCATTGACTCCTCGCAGATACACGAGTGAATAATTTTGATCAATACATTTTTGATTACCTGGCCATAAATTTCATTCGAAGCATTTTAATCTTTTTGCGACAAAGTGCCATTTAATTGACGGTGGTCTCGTTTTCACGGTGGTATTTAAATTTTTCTATCCTCAACATATTCAAATGCGAACATCAAAGATAGGATTACTGGCAATAAAAATCAGAATCGATTTCTATATAGTTTTTCTTCTGTATAATTGATTCTTATTATAGAACTAGTTTGAAACATTTAATTAAGAAATATTTTTACCAGACACACTAAAAGACGTAAAAACACATATTAGTTCTGCTTAGTTATGTGCACTACCGAATATAATTTTCCATACGATTTCCCAGGAATATTCTACTTTTAATATTACATTTTGATTGATTTTTTTTTTTGTTTATTTGTATTGAATATATTGTTAATTCTGCGTTAGAGTTTTAATATAAAGGAATAACAAATATCCCTGTCGCAATCCGTACCTCACTTGAATTTTTGGTTTTTTTATTTATTAAGTGACGGATCAACGTTTTCATTGTATTATTTATAATATTGTATACTAATAATGCCAATATATGTACATAAATGTTAATTATGTTATTGTTAACCATATCCATATCATATTTGAACCAAGTGGAGTTTTTGTAACATATTATTTATCTGTGATCACCAAATATTATAAGTTAGAAATTTTAGATAAAAGTTACCTTTATAGATGCAGTGTGATGATATATTGACCAATTTTCTAAGGATAACTTGCTGGCTAAGTAACGATTTCTTAGTACCACAATTTGAATGCCGGATCTGGACTTTTCTGGACTCTGGAAATTTAATTGTGGAAATCAAATCTTATACCACTGAAAAAATAGCTTTCAATAATTTTAGCTCTGTAGTAGGTAGGCCAAATAAGTGTATTTGTATAAAAGAAAAAAATACACCAATATAACATGAGGCAATTTTATTGCTATGTACTTTAAGCAATTTCTCGTTCCCACCAATATTTCATCCGTTCGTTCCGGCCTTGGATTTCATCTTCGTTAAATAACGTACTTGCCGTGGATTTTTAATATAATGCCATGAGATCAAATCACGACTTACCTGTTAAACTTCTTGATTTCTTTATACTTTGAGCGACTTTGGTTTTGATTCAGCGGAAGACGACGTACGAGATATCGATCTAACTTTGTTTTATTAAGTGCAAACTCTCATTAAAAATAACTTGTACTGGAATATGACTCTAAAGCATTATTAATTAATAATAAATACATGTTTCCTGTGCTAATTGATGAGACGCGCGAATATTTACATTAATGTAACATTAAAAAAAAAATTCAAATTTGTAATTTTTTCGACATTTTAGTAAAACTTTTCAGCTGAAATCAATTCTCAATATTTCAGAAAGATATTTATTACTTATTATATTGTTTAGAATATTTTACTCACTGGGCACACCGCGTAAAATAAACGCACCGTGTACTCTACCTCGGAGGTGGCGTGGGACTAGTGCGCGTTTCATTAAAAAAATAAACAAAGTTCAGCTTTCCAGAACTAAAATTCGAATTAAAATGTCTGATTTCACTGAAATAATATTGACAGCAAACTCCGATAAAAATATATGACATCTAATCAATGTTAAATCTAGTAGAGTACAAAGAAATTGCGTGTGAATGAGATATAAATAATACTTTGGTCTTAAAACAAATTTATACTTCATTGTTGTGGCAAAGGACTAAATATCAGTTCAGTTGTTTTCCCTGGCTAAGTAGATAACCTGAACAGGATATTAGGTTTTCGAGTCTTGCAGCAGCACAAAAATCAACATGCGTATTTATTTACATTCAATAA
This sequence comes from Rhyacophila evoluta, assembly GCA_022683975.1. NCBI lineage: Eukaryota > Metazoa > Arthropoda > Insecta > Trichoptera > Rhyacophilidae > Rhyacophila > Rhyacophila evoluta. Next base: position 10,493 of record JAGVSQ010014580.1, read on the forward strand.
ATATCATATATAATTAATATTTTCGACTGATGGTGCTTGATGGAAATTGATTTTAA
>JAGVSQ010014581.1:0-10548 GCA_022683975.1 Rhyacophila evoluta
TAGGCCTGATAAGCACTGCGGCGTGATTTATTTACGGCTATGAAAGGGTTAATAAATATAATGAACAATACATGACTGTCTCTTCACTGTATTTGGCAAGTGATAATGTGAATAGATAATCAATGACTCCGCAGACATTTTTAAAGCAATGAAATTCGCCTATATGGCAATCGAGTCGGATGGCCCGATGGGTCCAACATCTGAATGGACCGACTTGAGTAACTCTCTTCGTTCTGTACACATTATTGAAGATTCCCACAGAATGTAATTAGTTACATGTTACGGACAACAAGGGCATATTGGTTGCTTAAAAAGGCTTCATATACACATTATGGAGACCATATACTCCACTTTTGAAGCGGACGTGGTAAAAAAAAAACACAATCATTACTAACTGCTTAGCTAGATATTTACTTTCGCATGAGTGACAATAATAAGTATACGTTCCTTTTTTAAAGTTATACAATGAACTAAATTGTATTCAGTTAACACTTTAACGACGTGTTATTAGCAGGCATTCACTCGCAAGATATGATGCTTTCTTCGAGGCAAATTTAGCTATGTACAAAAAAAGATGAGCCTGAACAATGTTCTGTGTGTTAATTTACATATATGAATAGAGAAAAAAATCTTGGGGTCATTAGATCCGTCAATCAAAAATAATTTTGATGCTTCGATTTGATTTTATTTGAACTCGAACTACCGTGGGAACGTTGTACTTGATACATATAGTATACTTTTAGCACATTGTGTTATACACAATGAATAACATAAAAAATATATATTTTATATTATATTAAAATTAATACAAATAAATAATTATGCACGTTTCGGCAATTGTGAATATCCTTGTATTGGCTGAGTTGTTAGACAGCGTGACTTGGAGCTAGAGGTTACGGGTTTGAATTCGACAGTGTAAGAAATAGATGTGGTAAACAAATAGATAAAGTTAGATTAGATAAAGTGATAGATAGTGCAAAGTATTTATAAGTAAAGTCTTTATAATGGTGTTACAGCAGAAATAGTTTTTTTCTAAACTACATAAAAGAATAATGTAGTTCAATATTCAATACGACCGTTGAAAATAGCGAAAAAAATAAAAAGATATTTGAAAATCGATTGGTCTGTGTGGTACCTACACGTCTTATTGTAGATAGAAAATCATGTGTCGCAAATTGACGAATCATCTCGTCACGGCATTAAGTTCGCATTTACGCCTCGATCCGTGATCGAAAGAAAATGATGTTCACGTACAAAATGCAAGGTAACACGTCATAATAGGTGAAGTATTTCTCAGTGATCACAATAATATAATATTATAATAATGTCAATTGTCGTTCGTTACCTTCGCAAATAAATGATACCTATTTGGAATCAGTATTATTATATCGGATATAAAATTGCTTTGTTATTTATGTTCGCAGAAATTTGTGGACTAACATAAAATAAATGAGAAAATTTTGAAAATCGAACGTGTGGAATTTCAATCGAATGAATATCCATTTTCAAATAAAATTTATGAAAAGCAATAGTTAAAATCCAAATATTTTAAATGTAGAACGCATTGAATTTAAATCTTAACAAAATTTAGGAGTTCCATATTTAAATATTTTTGATGAAATAAAGCAGTATTACAATACATATTTGTTGCTAGTTTACTTATTTTTCTATTAACACCAGATTTATGTGCTTAAATTTTTATGTATAAGATTTATTTTTATATTGAAAAAAATATTTGATTATACTCGTCTAGTATATTATGTTAATAATAATGATAAAATCTTAATACATTTTAGATTACAATAGGTGTATGCATATTGGTTTCCATGATTTGAAGATTTTCATTGCTTTTCATAAGTGTCGATAGCCAGTCAATTTAGCACCTATGCAATTAAATACGCATTTACAATATGCGAATTTGTATGCAGATATGTAACCATCGAGTGTTTATTGTGAGCCATTGAAAACAATTTTGTATCTAAATTCACGTCAACATAATAAACTATTACGATTAATTTACAAAGTCTGATTGGTCCAAAGTGAAAGATAAAACTAAAGTAAAAAATTACCGAGTGTAACTATTTTTTATAATTTTTAAAAACTTCATGCCTTCGGAGCTGAAACAATTCATATGACATATGTTACCTCTGCGCTACAGTATGTTTAAATAATTGATGCATATTTTTTTCGCTGGTTAAATAATAATAAAAAAACAACAATAACACACGTAACGCAATATAAACCAATTAAAAATTAAGTATCGCGTATCGACTTTATAATTTTGATTGGACCACCCCATCAGCTTGTATGGCAACATTTAAGACATAAAAAAGTTATTGTTTTTTAATGATTTAGACTTTTTAGTTTGACTATCGAAGCTTATGTTGCCAGTGATTTTATCTAATCTAAAGAAACCGTATGTTTTATATTATAATATGCGTATTAATCTACTTTGCATATAGGAATACGTTAGTATAATATATTTAGTATTACACTCGTACAGTGGCATAAAGTGGTCCACCTTTTTAGCTTTTTTTCATGACAAAATCGTTCACTTTTTGTAATACTAATTAATACTGTTTTTTGATTGTAAAATGGCTAAATACAACAAATCAAACTGATATTTGTAAATTTATTTTTATACCTTGATCAAAACAACGAAACATTTTGCGGTATTTTATCAATGAATTGTAAAAATATTTTAGTCAAGTCCTGTAGTTGTAACGTATTTTTTAATGTGTATAAATATAGGTAACTTAGATGAGACTCAGTGGCGTAGCTACATATTCAGCACCCTGGAGCAATTAAAATCGTTGGGTCTCTTGTAGTTTTGTTTCGTTTTTAACTCTCACGCTGCCTTAAATTGTTTACTTCCTACCAGAACTTGCCCCCTTATGATTCGTGGGTCTGAAGCAACTGCTTCTCGATAGCTACGCCACTGGTGATACTATATGACTAAGCGATTTGCAAACTTTCAAACAGTCTATAAAGATATATTTTTTAAAAAATTTTTTTTGTTTATGCTACGTCTGCAAAAGTGGAGCGCATGGATTTAAGCAGTGTGAAGATGATTATTAAGCTTTGGGACTCGAATTTGCAATCTCCTCTAATGAAGCGTATACACCTATTTGTCGGCTATTGAAGTGGGCAATTTATTAAGATACAACTATTTTTTTTTTCGAAATAACCTTTTTTTTAAATTATTAAACGAAAATATAATTATAATCATAGAATATGTGAATAGATGAGAGTGGCATATATTTTTGAGTAAATAAAGTAAACCATAGTGATGCTAACAGAGTGTACCTATAAGTTTATTGTCAATGATAAAAAAAAGTTTATTATCAGCTGGAAATCTAAATCATAAAATGAGATAATAATCTCTGTAAGTTCATAAGTTTGCCGTGTTCGTTAGAAAAGTCTTTCAGGAATAATAATATAAATAAACCTTCAATGAACTTCTTGATGTCAATCATACAATAGATTCTTTTTTTAAATAAATGTTTTCTTAATCTTACCATATTAAAAAAAAACTTGGTACTGGCGTGATATATATGCAATTTATTGATTATTTTACTGACATCCTATAATAATGAGAGGTCATTTTTGATTATCAAGTTTAGACATCAAAACGTACCATATATCTCACATTTGATGCATGAAAATATCAGTAAATGAACTCAATGTCATGAGTCATTACAATAATAGGTGTATTCGATAAGTACGGTGACCAAACGAGTGACTTTGATTTCGGAAAACAAAGAAAATCATAATACCTGAATAAATTTTATCATTATTAATTAATTCAAATAAAATATTATTAATTTATGAAAGTCTAAAGTAATGTTCACATGCATGCATATATAATGTTGTATCTTTACGTTGGATATGGATATTATTTTCTCTTTAAAATAATATCTTTAAAAGACATTTTTTAAAAGAGTATTCATTAAGACATATTACAAGATAGCTATGGTGTCAACCCTTCTTAAGATAAACAACATTTTTTAAAAAACTTACAGTTAATACATTTATATTTCGCCAGCAAAAAGGTTTGAATTATTTTTTCGTTACTCGATTTGTTGGGTTGAGTCACTTTGTAAGCAATAGTTTTACTTCGTACAATCTCTCGTATTATGAGCACGAAAGAAATAATATTTCCTTTGACCCCACTCTTATAGTTTAATATTAATTTGGTTTTAAAATTATTGGTAAAAAGTCGTAGAATTTTCGAAAAAAGCAATGTATAAACATCATAGCTTGGAGGCCACGTTGGGCGTCATACTTATCGCTTAAATTAACAGTTGTAATTATACATGTAAATAAAATTCGTACTAAGAACCTGAACTTTTGATTCTTATTGACTCGAGTCATTTTGTTGGTTTGATTCACTGCAAACAGAAGCAAGAAATTTATGACCATTGTAGTAGTTATAAGATATATTTTATTGTTATATTCACAGTGTGAAATATCTTTTAAGCTAAATACATTGATGCGTGTGTCGCTAAGTATTACCCTTGCCAACCATTCATTAACTGATTATGCATATTAGATTAATTTATTTCAATTTCATAATTTTACCACCTGAATGATGGTTAACCTTTCACAATATAATATGACCGATGATACTGGACAAGTGGTTATGATCTTGTCATTTTAAATAATTTTATAACAAGAATCGAAAGTCCACGTAAATTCATATGATACGTGCTTACGTCACTAGCGTGAGATTGATTATAGTTGTCTTAAGGATAGGTGACTTCTTTTCGATTTTTTATCACATAATTTTATTGCATGTACTTTGATGTGCTCGTGTATTTTTATTTATATTTGGTTTGTATTTAAGTATTTGCAGTTTTTAATTTAACCGAGAGATACCTACGCTACATAGGTCGATAGAATTAATTTTTATCTCAACAGATACACATTATAGTCTCAAAGTCTATGTATTTTTTTCTAAAAAATTTGGATAGATCTCCGAAATGTGAAGAAATCTTAACAGATTATTTCTCACGAGAATTGCTTATCAACGCAATGGGCAGTCAAGTCATTAATTTAAAGATTTTTTTAAATCCGACAGATATGGGAATCGAACTCGCATTCTATGAATTAATAGGCGCGCACGTTAATCTCTACGCTATCGGACAGACAAAAATTCAAAATATATTGAGACACAAATGTTTTGAAATCTATCGAAGTTTAAGAATTTAAAGAATTGATATATGTATTTTTTTTGTCGGCCACCTTTCCAAAATGAAGCTTTATTTTGTCAATTCATATAATCGAAAGTGCATCCAATACAACTCATAGTGACAAAATAATATGCATCCAGTAAATTGGTGATCCAATGTACTTATTTATTATTACCATAACCTTTATATGAGAAGATGAATAAGCTCCAGAGGGAAGCAATATACAAAAGTCATTGCACGATAGATGACATGTAATTGAAAATATCTGCAAAAGGTAAATCAAGATATACGTATCAACTGCATATATTTAGATATTAAAATAAATAAATAAGTGGATCAGACTGTTAGAATCTAATAAATAAATATAAGGGGATCTGTATCTTTAAAATTATGATATCCTGTAGAATACAAGAGTTGTCTGTGATGATGTGTGGCAATCAAGATGCAGTCAGTAGTTTAACGCACTTTTTGAAGGATTAGATGAAAAATAAAAACACCTAGAGAGTATGGTAAATACTCAAAAATCGAAGAGCTGATGAATAAATGGATGACCAGATCCGGACCAGTGACCGGATTGAATAGAATAAGAAGCAGGATCCTTGAAAATCAAGACATTGTAGTAGATTGCAGGAGAGAATGCACTATTTCGGGCTAACTAATTTGAAAGACGTAGTTTTAGACAAACTTATTCTAATAGAGAAAGATGATAGCCATATAGTACGTGCCTCATAATTTAACCTCAACAGCTTTTCCACGGAAGCCAGCGAAATTTGCGAGAAAATGTGCAAAAAGCTGAAATAATATTTTACCATCTTTGGTTAACATTCACAATTGAGCTAAATCGTAACTCAGGTATTTATCGTAGAAAATAAAAATTTTGCGTAAGACTTACATATGAGTCGTCGGTCACCAACCAAAATTCTGTCAAGACTCATATATGAGTCCACGGTCGTTGAGCTGTTAAATAAAAAAAATGTTATTTTAAAAATCATTATTATTCTAAAAGATGTGTAAAAGTTTTGTATTTTTCATTTAAAGTTTTTATTTAAGTTCGTTCGTATTGCTGAACTCTTTTCATTACTATTTCTATCTAACCAATGCCATTTTTAGCACTGTCTCACTTTCGCATATTACACAGTAACGACGTAACAAACAATCTATCACGACTGATTTTATCTAATCATTTATATTAAATAAACCTGATTATAATGAAATCAAAATGGATTTAAGTATGAAAAGATCGATACATTCTTTTGGAACTTGATCTCGTTATGATTGACAAAAATTAGAACATGTTGCTAGCAGCATACGTAAGTAAAAATATTATTCAATCACTTTTTTATTTTAGACATGATATGTTTTCAAAAATGATTTGTTTTAACAGTTTAAAGATGCTCCGTGATTTAGTTGCTGATATGAAATATTACATGTAAAATTCCCACCTTACTTTTAAAAAGTTGCAAGTCATTTTCATTAATATAACATGATTGTGGTTAGAGTTTTAATTTGGTGTAAAGATGAGATCGGTTAGTATACATGCCATTTCTGTCCAACAATAAATAAAACGTTAGTACTTTTTGTATAACACAATTGAATAAAAAATGAAAAATATCAAACGTAGTACAAGTTATAATAAATACAACAGCAATGGTTGAATGTAAAAATAACTTCAGTATTTCAATGATTTATTCGATCTAGAACTATATCTATACTATAACCGTATACAAGAGTATACCAATAAAGAATAATGGCAGATGGGTTTCCAAGGTTTTATTTAAAAAATCGTTACAAAGATTATTCAAAATCACACAATATGATGTTTTAGATAATTTCATAAAATTTAAATCATTATATTTAAAAATCAATTGAAACATTTTAAAAACCACCAGAGGCCGTGTAAAAAAAACCTTTTAAGTGTTTGAAAAGAACAAACACTCGATACAGGGTGATTCGTGAGTAGCGTGACGGACACATTAGCGTATCACGTATTTTTAAAACTTACTTTACTTGCATACATATGTAAAGTATTGTATATGATATGGTAACAAATCATGAGAACAAAATGTGAATCTTTACACAAACACTTACCGAGTATTGTATTGTGATGAATTGGTTATTATATCTCTTGTAGCAAAAGTTCTACTATGCCTCCAAATAAAACACATTTTCTTAAACCATCTCATCATCATCTACCCCGTGATAACTTGAGAGACTAACGAAGCTAGCTTCCTTCTGAATTTTGACTATATACGTTTCCTTTAATATTGAATGTCTCCAGACTCTTGACCAGTTTGTGAATTATTTTAATATTATTATTTACGTACTTATTTTTATAAATCAATTTGTATCGAAAAATATTTTATTATATAGTATTTATAATATGTAGATAGAAGGGCCGTATGAAGGCATCGGGGAAGGGGCATTTTCAAAGGGCGCAAAGACCCGAGGAGCGCTCGGAGGGATTTGAAACAACGAAGTAAAATGGGTTATATAATTATGTTTTTGACATTTAGAAAGGATAAGATAGGGAGACACCATATTTGATATTTGAAAAGTATGCCAAAATTATTGCTACAGATCTGGTAAATAGCCATGTATTCTCTGTCCTATATTTTTATTATTTTATGGTTTATATATTATTCAATCGTCGCTTCAGTGGCTGATTGTAAAGTGCGCCTGCTTTAGTGCTGGAAGTCGTGGTGCTTAAATATCGCAGCTGAATAAAAATCAAACATGCATAACTTGATCTTCAATGATTGATTGACAATCAATATATCTAGATAAATCTTCAAAATTTTGAAAGTACAAATATTCTACATTGAACGAACAATCGAACATGGTAAAAATATATTGTAATACTGACCGGCTGTAATGAGTTTCCAATCTTGTACTGCAATAGTATTATAATAATGAGCTATGTAGTTTTTAGTGGATCCACGTCCCGTAGTTGGATAAACAACAAAGTTTAGCGTAACAATTTAGATTGTAAAATTTGTGATAAATTATATTATATTTTGAAGCCTGCAAAGATTATTATAGTTGAAAATTTAGAATATAATTTATATTACATAACTTAATTACGTTGAATCGATATGTGTGTTTAATACGAATAGTTTTATTATTACCGCGCTATGTCTGTACATATCAAAGACAAATACGAATTTAATGATTCTTCGTATTTTTTTTATACTTTTAGCCGATCTCCGATAAAGTTTATCATTAAATAAATGTAATTTTATGCTGTAAATATTTTTTATTCAAAGTTTAATTAAACATAAGTAATTAATTAGCAGTATACATGTACACCACGTGCCATATGTATCACTAATTAAAAAAAGGTCTTGTACGAAAGGTTTTTTATTTATTACTTTATAGAATGCCTTGTTTAGTCAATTAATTAAGCGAGTGCCGCCAGCATATAAAACACTGCCAATAGTTAAACAATTATAAGTGAATAATAATATGTAATAAAAAGGATTCGTCGACCATATGATTTTGTGCTTGCATGCCTGTAAAAACTATAAAAAAACGTTATGTTACGTAGATTTTGACAACCGCTTTGGGTTTGTTGGTAACTTTTTTTGTTACCTTTTTTGGTTACTGTTTTTAATGATTTGTTAACGATTTATTTTACGAGAATTCTTTAAATGTAAAATTTATTCAGTCACCTAAAATACACTGATTTTAACGTATTCTAAGTATTATTAATAAAACTGTAATGTATATAAAACTAATTGGTATACTATTTTATTTGTTTTATATTTTATCTCGAAGTCAAATATGTGGTAGAAAATTAGTAAAAGTCAACAGCTCAGTAGAACAATGCTCCTAAAGTAAAAAAAGTCATCACTCCTCAAAACTTCCAGCACCTACTACAAATTTGAACTAATGTAAGTTTATGTTTTCCCCATGGTATTTAAAATATTCAATTGTAACTCGATGTCACAGATAATACATAATATTTACTGAAAACTCTATAACATCTTGATTTGATTCAGTATATCATTTAGATTAAAAATCTTCTATAAACCGGAATAATTATTTCTCCCCTAGTTAGTTAGTTAGTTAGTATTATATATTTGATATGCCATTATAATTAGAAGTTGCTGATAGTGTTTTGTATCGCAAACTCTGCAATAGTCTACAAAATGAAAATTAATTGGTATAATTCTTACCTCAAATACCTCCGTATTTTTCTCGATTCTCGATGATTAGCTTTTCCTTTAAAATTTGAGTGGTAAAGCCTTAACTGTGCGGTATAATAAAGAGATAGTAAAAACCAACCATCGAAATTTCTTGATAGAAATTGGTTTAAAACTATTTTTTTATTAAAATCATTCGGAAGGATTGTCATTTACAAATTGCGTTCTAGATTTTTTCAAATGTGTGTATGATATAAATAAAAAGAATGACATGTAGATAGGTACTAAAAAAATATGATACCTGTCTTAATATTGATCTATAAATCAATTAATTTTCATAAATATTAAAACATTTCTTCTAATGGTTTTATTTTTAATTCCTAGAAACACTTTATTCCGGTTTGCCAAATCGATAATCAGTTTCTCTAGCTACAAAAGATATTTTTGATTCTCTGACATCAGTTAACTGATAAAACGATCTCTTGAAATACAGTGGTGGAATTTATTTGATAATAAACAAGGAAAGTATGTCATATTTTTCTGGAAATATTATTTAATTATTTTTCCAAATAATAAATATTTTGGAATAATCAAAAGAAGCCTGAATAATAGCTACTTGGACGGTGAAGGTTAAAGTAGATTTTTTCATATTAAAAATGTATTTATATGAATAAATATAAAATGTACTTCTTTTAAATGAGTTAATAGCTACTACAATCGGTATGCATAGGTATTACATACAAGTAAATCATTCCTTACGAAGCATTTGTATAAGCGAAGACACCATTTCACGGCGCCTATAAAGTGTTTGTTAAAAACCTTCCACCGGACTCACGGGAAATTATTTATTACGGCCGCGTTCCAAGATTTAATTGATAATTGATGGTGCGTAGTTCTATTATTTATGGCATCTAAGTTATATGATAGGCATCTTATTGCGTGGTACGGTATATCGAATACAGCACATTAAGGCGATACTAGTCTTAAGTACTCGCCTTGTCAAAAACGATAAAAACTACTTTGCCACTGCCATTATAGATGCCGCCTTTTCACTCAAAATGTTTATATTCCTTATAATTTATTTTCATTCCGATTTTATTGCGGATGAAGAAATGATTTCAGAAACTTCGAAAAAAAGTCATATCAATTGAAGAAATATGTTCTAAATTATTTAAAACTGGTAAACTTCTATATGTGAGATCACTGTTAGCGAC
>JAGVSQ010014583.1:0-10547 GCA_022683975.1 Rhyacophila evoluta
TACTCTACTTTCGGAGTGGATTATTCACTCTGTGTAGATCCATATGCTCCAATTTGAGAACGAGCATCGTGTATAAAAAAAAAATACTCACTTGCAAATAGATTACAGCGCATGGTTCGAAACTCAATATATATATAGTAAAAATAAAGTTTTATGTGACAATACGCAAACATTTATTGTGTATTTTTGTTACTTTTAATTACCATAATTATTTAAATTAACTCTTAATATTTAAGTCTATTTTATTTTTTAAAATATTAAAATATATTCACAATTAATATGTTCCTAAAACTATGTGCTGTTTCATATAAAGTGTACTATGAGTACCCGTAAACTGTTTTTACTCCAAATCCCAATCTCCAAAAAGTCCATTTTTTAGATATTTATTTTACAATGCTACTACAAAAATTCGTTATGTTACACTCGTATGTCTTAGTAAAAACCTTTTATATGTATCGTACCTTTATTAAATGTTAAGACGTTTTATTTTCTTTCTCGGAAAAGTAAATTTTCAAGACTGTTCTTTAGTGCCATATCCGAAATATAATATAACGAATGATGTCCACTGTAAAAAAGCCTGTAAGCAAGAAATTCTGAACCCGACACGTGAAAGAGTGAGACACGTGTTGTGATATAGTTTAGATATTAGAAATGTATGTGTATATGTTTTTTATCAATAAAATGTCGAAGGCGGAAAAATGATTTTGGAACAGTATGTCGGTCCCCGTTGGCTTTTTATGAGAATCATTCGAATAATATTGTTTCGTTCTGTCTGAATGTACAATAGAGTTGTCATAATTAAATGTGGCAGTAGACAAAATGATATTTTTGTATTTTAATTATGTAAATAATCTATATCAGTTTTGTGTATTCAGAGGAAAGAAACAACTGTCAAATCAAAAATTAATACCGTCTATAGATGATATTTTATGGAAATTGGTTTCGAATCAAAATTTATTTGGATATCATAAACTTTCATTTAAATCGTTATTAACTAAGTGACTGTATATATATAATTCGTTATTTTAATAATTTTGATACTTACGACAGATGAATCACAAAGAGCTTCGTGTATAAATATGAGTATACTTGTACATCGTTTAAACGAGTATATAGTGTAGTTGGCGAAAGATAAAACTCACAAATAACGATACAGTTTAGGAACATCATAAACTCATACAACTATATAAAAACTCCATATACTGAAAGAGAAATCTTCCTCCAAATCTCACTCAACCATTTTTCTGGGTCTTCATTTGACTCAAAGATTTACCACAGTAAAGCAAAACTATCAGAACATAAAATACAAAAAAAAAATATAAACTACAAAAATACAAGTTGTCCATTTATCGTGATGAGTTGTATCGATTACATAAAGCTATCTGGCTAAAGTTACTATTTTATTCATAAAAAGGCTTAATACGAAGTTATCTATCATTTTTTCAATTTTGTTAATTCGTATTATTACAGTAAAAACGACTGTGGTGTATTTAATCTAATTAGTTATCTGTCCATAAGTATTTCTAGTACCGTAAATTGTACATTAAAATTTGGGATCAGGACAAAAATTCATGCAAAACTAATTGGATAGCATAATAAGACAAATTGAACTTCCACATTGCATCGATCGATATATATCACGTTCGGAATGCCCACGGTTAAAATAGTATATCAGTATACACCACTATCAGTATCGAATACATCATAACAGCTGTTCTATTATATTAAATATTAAAATTTATTACAACTTCCACATTTAGTTAGTGCTCTATATGAGTCCAATGACAGCTTGATGGTAGGGTTTTCCCCTGGGCGTTATCCAACTCGTATTTATTTTTCGTATAGTCATCGCGATTTACCGTTCCCCCATATATATATATAATACTAACTACCGTACGCTAACAGCGGAAAAATATTGTTCCACTTCCACAAAAATCCACTTCTTTACCGATGGAAGTTTTTACAGTATTTGTGTAAATTTTTATTACCAAATATTTTTATTTTTACGCCTGCAGAGTCACGAAGGCTTACGTTGTTTTACTACTGGCTGAAGTGTTTATGTGGGACGATATTAAATTTTATTGAATGTTCTTAATGATTAGTATGTGTAATGAAATCTATATAACTTCCTTTATTCCTTGTTTTATTTAAAAGTATTTGAGATTTATTTTGTGGCAAAGGTGTTGTATTAATCTTTAGATTTTTTGGTAGCAAAAAGTCGTGTTAGATAGCCATTGTGTAAATGGACGATTATATAGTTACGATGCACGCACGATGTGTTTTGCTCACGTGAAATTGAAGATTTTCGTGTAATTATATAATAAAAATAGTACTATTCAAAATGAGTTATTCTCTACACGTAAAAGTCGTGTTAGTGATATCAAACATTTATTATTCATTAGTTCTATTTTTATAATATATTATATTTTATTTATATTTTTTTTTGGCAAAATTACTTGAATGAAACTGTATTTTCAAAATCAAATTAGAAAACGGTATTCGAAAATTCTTACTCAAATAACAAGAACCTGCAGATTTACTTGGATATTTTTTTAATTTTAATTATCTGTTTAGATTTTTAAAAAAGACGTGAGATTATTTCGTTTTTAATTAGTTAAATAAATAGGTTTCCAATTGCTTCTTTCAAAATATTTACAACGTTTCTTTAACGTAATTTCTGTAAGCACTTATATTTTGTGTAATATGCTAAATTATATTATAATTTTCATTTCACTCTTATTTCTGTACGTAATGTTAGTTACTTAAATATTTGTATTGTATCAATAAAATGATTTACTCATTTAAAAATGTACCACTCAAACAAACTGGCCCTAATATATAATACACTTAATATATAAGTGATACTTATATATAATACACACTATATATAAGCATTAGAATGTATTTGATATATCATGTTTTATTACCATTATAAATGTCGACTATATAGACTTCTTCAATATAGATACTTATCTTATACTATTATACTTATTTGTCGATTCTTTTTCAAAAGGATTAATTAGCAGCCAAGCACTCGAACTTAGAAACGTGAATTTCCGTACAATTTATTTATCTATTTATGCCGTATGTATACGTATGTGTTTGCGTTTACCACTTAGTCTGCCGTACTGGAACTAAAATGATGTAAAAATATCACTTTTTATATATTTTTATTGCAAACTTTTTTTACACCTTATGATAATTTTTGGAAGAAAATTTCCGATATAGGTTTCATATCGAATGTTTATCCCCAGCTTCTTTGCACCTCGAAAGCGTCTCGTGAAATAATTTGATGCAAACAATTTCATTTAAATTCATAATGTGAACGACAGCAGTGGCGGAGTGTCGTCGGCATTCATAATACCTCACCAATTGAATTACAAAGTTCACCGATTTATCTCATTTCCCGTAGTAGTACATTTTACAGTGCCGTGCCGCAACGCTACATTAACAATGAACAAAAATATCTGCGTTTTTATTTTCTCACTATCATGTAAAATTAAGATCATGCATATTACTGAATGATTATTGTTTTTTAGTATTCCACTTTAAAAACAACATGTTCGCTCCAAGAGTGGAGCATATGAATCTACACAGTGTAAATACGTCTTCTATTATGGACTTAATGAATCTCCGCAATCTGAAATCTTCACAAAAATTGGTTTTTAGACAATTTCTCAACCCAACGGATATCCAGTCCTGTGTTTTCAGATTATTTAAAATCCGACAGGTATGGGAATTGAACCCGTATGCCCTGGATTGCTAGGCGTGGACGCTAACTTTTCGGATACCGAGGGTGGCTTTTCTTAATTGTGGCGTTTATCATACACGTTTACATGCTTTTTTGATAGAAACGGCCTAAAAATTGAAATCGGTCATTTCAGAAGTATATATAAAAGTGCACATGATCATTATGGGGTTAGTCTTAAAATTAAATCTTAAATCAAATATAGGTTAAGTAAGTTAAATAATACAAATATTTTACATATAAATAATCTAATGATTTCCATCCTTATATGCTTTGTACGGGTTGTAATTATTTAATATTATATCTTTCATAATATTAATTTATTTTTATCGAATGCCACTACCTAAAAGTCGATCACCAACTCGAAAAACTTATTTATCCTATTTCAAGTAGATTATGATTTTTTTCACTATGTAACTTATTTAGTCTTATCAGTGTTATACAATTATCACAGCATATGATGTCTCTTTTATTGAACTACTCGATGAAATCGTTTGCATATTTTACACTATAGTTTAAAATCAACTTTCGGTACTTTTGACAAGTAAAAAAATATATCTTATTTTCAAAATTATTGTGTTATACCACTGTTATGAAATTTAGTTAGTACCTGCATCAGAGAGATGGACGACCGGAAAAATATCCACAGCGATTTATATTAAATTTCCCCGACTGCCGACATCTGTTGAGCGATTTTATAAACAGCCTCAAAAGCTCAGTCATAAATTATTTTTATATGTTAGTGATCGTTGTATTATTTGAAAAACACGATTTATTTTTGTCTCTAATCGCTGAACTCGTTTATTTAATCACGTATATTTATATGTATACCGATTATGTCCTATTTTAAGTATTTATTATTCGTATTTTTCATAAGAAACATTGAGATATATATTTATTTATAAATATACGTTTCAATATTTCGTACGTATGTGTTTTAGTAGAGTGTAAATTTCAATGGCTGTATCATTATTAGGCACTATTATTTTAATAGTTATGGTTGCATGTTAATTTTATCGTGCACTAATGCTATTTAGTCGCCATATACAAAATGCTCCTACTTTAGTTATTCGGTAGAGAAACTAAAGACACTTCTTTATTAAAAAAATTCATCACGTATATTTCAGATAAAATATGCAGTTCATAAAAAGTGCATCTCAAAACTTATTATTGTTTGTTTCTATACAAATATTTTATAGTATTGCACATTTCGATAATTAAATATTAAAACTAGGTTATATATTATTAACGTATAACATTTTTTATTATTATAAAGGAATTATTTTTATCTATAATTGATTTATCCAAGTAATTTTATAAAACGATTCCACTTTGTATGAACAATATGAATTAAACAACAAAAATAAATATAACTTGGAAGTATACATTGAGGCTTATATAAGCTTTTGTAAAAATATAAACGTTTTTATATATCAGACTTTTAGCAAGTAAAGTAAAGCGTATCTTTCCACGGATAATTTTTATAAAAAAGTTTGACTTACCAATAAAAGCTTTAATATCATAAATCCCCAACAATTTTTTCGGAATATTTCTCGTCTCATAAAATAAACACAAATTTCCCGATTTCCATAGAGTAAATACTCCTCACCGCTGTTTTGTGCAGCGTAGCACGTAGCTGCGCAATCCAATCTACCGAACGAAAAAAATTACCCATCACCTTAATCCCGAAAAGGGTATGAAAAGGTATATCTGTGTGGCCAGTAATGCGATAGTAATATTCCCGAGATACTCTTGTCTGTCGTGGTACTGTTTCTTAAGCTTTTTCAAGAAGTATTACAACAATGGTGTTCTCGGAAAAACCTAACAAACAACCGGTCCGGTGAAAAATATGTTCAGTATTTTGTCCATAAATAAAGCCCTGATTTTTACATTGTCACCAAATAATTGTCACGAAAAGTAATATAAAAGTTTGATAAGCATAAACAAACCTATTATACATTTTAATTTACACCGGTGTTTCAATAATTATTAGAATATCAAAATATGTTACAATATTTTATATTTACAAAAATAAAATAATACAATAATACTCACTTACAATAATACTCGCTATGTTTGATATCTTCTTGTAAATATAATGATTTAGAATGAAATGACCATTTAGGTATACTTTTTTATACTATGTTCGTTCTCAAAGTGAAACATACAGATCCGCGCAATATGAAGGCGTATCTTGACAGAAATCGTTTCGACAAGAGTTTTTTTTTCAGACAAGTAATGGGCATCCGGTCCTGAATTTTTAAACACCCGACAGATGTAGGAATCGAACTCTTATTTTCCAGATCTTGAGGCCTGTGCGCTTAACTACTGGGCAGACATTAAGTATATTTACTTAATAGTAAATTTAAATTGTATGCAGTCATATAATAACATATATCGAACAGCTTTTATTCCTTTGTATATATTTACTAAGGTATATTTTCTCAATAAAGATCAATACGTCAAGAAATGTCTTCAAATTACGGATATCCTTATACTCCACTTTCGGAAAAGAAACGGTAAAAAAAATAGTTAGAATATGAAACATACTCTATTGCACGCATACCAAGGTTTTGTGAAACCACTCCCAGCATGTCCACTATGCCACGACATACCAAATAATTACATAACACACACGAAATATTAAATGATGTTAACGAAATTTATGCCATATTGATTATATATCAAAAAGAAAACAATGCTTATCAAAGCATTGTTATTGGTCTATTTAAACTCCATTTTATAGTGACAATGTTCATCTAATTATATTTATATAAAAGATAGTCAACTATCATAGATCTTAAAATAAATAGTTTGTAATGTTACCCATTAACTGAGAAAAAAAAATACTTCTCGCAGAATTTGTTTCTAAAGTTTTCACTGACAATAATGTTGATTCTATCAAGTGGACAGTGCCGAGTTACAATATCCTTCACAAAGCCGATGAAACGCACAGAAGCTCAAAAAATTTATAAACCCGAACTTTTTTCTCAAAGCTTTTCCCAACCTGCGGTTCATCTCAATTACAAAACACGAAGTTTTACCCAAAACCACATTCTTTGATTTTCGTTTGTACTCCTTTCAAATCGTTTTTTCTTACGGCTTTTTGTGGGTTTTTTTTCAATGCCATAAAACGAGATAGTAAATTTCTTTTTTTCTCTCTTATTGTAGCAACAAGTTAAACATAAAAGCTATCTACTTTATGGATTTTCATGATAAAATCTAACGGTTTTTTGTAAGAATATATTTTTACAAAAGCGGATTTTTATCTGCCTTATATTATTATATAAATATACCTTCACGTAATTCTAAATATTATAGACTACGTAACATTATAATAACATGATAAAAAAGGAACACAATTTAACTTAATCTAATACAAGAATCATATATTGAAAATGTATTGTTGTGAAAAAATAATTCCAATATAATAAAATATAAGCAATATTCCTGCGCTCTTCCAAATCATACCCACATCCCATTACTCCGCTAAATAAATTCTATAGATAGGATTTAATGGCTTTCTACCAATTTTACCTAAAAATACTTATTTAAAAAAAAATTATGTACAATTTTACTGTGCAAATATTTTATTAAGTTACGGCGTGGCGTCATTAGATTCAATGAGCGATGTGATAAAATATATTTTTTATAATTATTTTATAAGTGGTGGAAATTTTTATCTGCTGTGTTGGGGGGGGGGTGGTTGCAGATGTAGTAGTGGCGGTTTCTAAAGAGAACCATCTTCATCTATGTAGGAGAAGAGTATTTATTTTTTTAGAACAACTTTCATTGTAATATTATAAATTTGAGATTGAATATTTGGGAGATTATGAAATATAATAGGTTCTTACTGGATTAGATCAAATGATTGACTTTATTTTTTTCAATTGCAAAGATTGTATAATATCCTGTATTTACATAGTAAACAGTGACAACCCTACCGCTTTACTAGTTACGAACAATTATTTGCAATATCGTTTTGGATACTTAGTAATTGTGGAACAAAACAATGTTAATTGTTTTTATCAATATAATCAATTAAATGTGTTTGTAATCGATCATGTGTTACAGAAAATAATGCCTACTTAATATATTTTATATAAGAAAGCTAAGGGGCCCTTTGTGTATTATTTTGTTTACGGTATAATACTAATATATGAATAGAATTGTTTTGAAACAGAAAACAATTACCTTCCATTATTTCCTACCCATTAACTATTAGAGAGGTGGCTGTAGGAACAGTGGGGTGCCAATTATTATTTGCTAAGAGGCGACGTTCAAGGAATCTACTGCGTTTCAAGTACATTACACAAAGGGGAACCTTTTCAAACAATCTAATAAAATCCCAGTGAAAATTACCAGGTATTTTCCTACTTATAAATAATACGTGTTTATATTATTTTTACTATTTCTAAAAAAAACATACGAGACTTCTACGTTTGTTGCATCAGTGTTACAATTACTGCATAATATATTTTTTTTTACAATGTTCAAATAAAAAAATATTTTAACATATTAAGGATAAACAACAATTAAAACCATTAAATTCACATAGTGTGAAAAATTAAATATATTATAATTTGCAAGTTCACATTACATAAAGATGTTAGTAATTACGACTTAAGCGTTTTTCAAGGATAATTAATAAACGCTTCGATACCGGAGGTTGTGGGCTTAAATCCCACATTTACTAAATATTTAAAAAAAGTAGGTCTAGATAGCTGAGGAGTTAAGCAATCAACTGACAGCCGATTCACGTAAAAAATCTGTCAAAATTACTCTATAATGCAAATATCCACTCAGTCTATTTTCGTAGTGTACATTTTTACATTGTTAAATTGCATATGATTCACTTTCAAAGTGATATTTTTTATTCTTGTCTTTGAAAATACAGTGTATGTAACATTAAAATGATAATTTTGATATATTACTTAAGCTTTCGCAAATAGAAGTTTACAAAATTTTCCTAAATTATGATAAGGATTCGTAGGGGAAACAGATAGGAACTCTTATGGGCTGTAAAAGTGTTGAGCTACTTAACACAAATGAGAAGAATTAAACATCAAACGTAGAATTTTTTTCGAATTTCTGATAAAAAAAATGATTTGTCTTTGTTCGTCCATTTATAATATACAGTATAATTAATTTTAAAATTGCGTTACTTTGCCTGCAAATTGAAAATTTAAATTCACTTGGCCACCCGAAGAACCCAAAAGAACAACATATAAATTAAATCGCGAGTCAACCATCTAACGAATTTGTAGTCGTTGAATTTATAATTGGCAATTAAATAATTGCTTCAACTTAATTGCTAACACGGTATTTCGATTACATTTAACAAAATTAACAAAAAACGTTATTTTTAATTCATAAAAAATATAATTATATTTATATTATGAAATTATATATATTAATTACTATGTCATTAAAGACAATTTAGAAAACAATATCCATAAAAAGTTATTCCATAAAAAATAGTGCCTCAGTAAATAAAAAAGCATTATACTCGGAATTATGTTTACACAGTAGCTTCTTCTTCGCCATTCTTTTTGTTGAATTCTTTCACCACGTATTCTTCAATAGTGGAGTATATGAATTATCACATTCTGAAAATATATAATCAAGAATATAGTATATTATGAATGGACTACAATATGAAGTATCATATCGGCAGTTTTTGTGTCATAAGATTCGGCTATCAACCAATTTCTCAGCCAAAAACATAGTATAAAAATATCTACTTGTCTATAAAGACACTATACAATGTAATAACAACACATAAAATCAATAAAAACAAATTAATTGACAGTAATAGTATTTAAAAGCTTGTATTAGAAAAGAGTTTGTCGAGAGACTTAGTCAGATTTTATTCTAAAAAAATATAAAATAATGTCCATCTTAACTTACTCTCATTAAATTGAAACAATATCTGGGGAAATTTCTTTACACATCGCTTACACTCTACGTATTAACATCACTACACTAGGATAGTTCTACGCCTTAAAATAAAATTGTTAGTTATTGTAAAAAATACCGTCGAATTTATTTATTTAAAGTCATTTTGAAAATATTTTCGTTACGTAATAGTGGAAGACAATCCTTACTATATTGTCCTTTAAATATTAAAAACAGAATAAAAAAAAATTTAATTCTATAGATAAAAAAGTAAGGTATTTCAACGATATAAAAAGTTTATAATATAATTAACAACATCAATCGATGAAATGAAATAGAACCAGCTGACCAAAATATTCAATACCGAATCGTTCAAAGCAAATCTAAATCAAAAGTTCTCGTTTAGTTTCATCTCAAATCCTCAAAGGCTAATAGGGGATAGGATTACAGTCAACTTCGTGCTCTCTAAGTTTTCTGAAAGTTTTTTTTTATAATAGCTTTTATGCGATAGCTTTGCGTACAAAAGCCACAGTTATAACCACTTAAAACTTATCTTTTGATATTGTACCCTGGATTTTATGTACTGTCAAACTTTTCTATTTTATTTTTCAATCAGAATTTTCACTTAACGTGTTCCGATAGAGAGAAAATACGGCTTGAAAGTCATTTGATTTCATTTTTATTAAATACATTTTTTTTATAATGTCCGATTCAACAGTGAACGATATCGATCCGCATAATATTTAGATTTATAAATATGAGACAAACGTTTAGGAAATAAAACATGGATTTTCATAATGTAAGAACTAAATTTTAATGAAGACATATTTTATGCCTAGTAAACATAGTGACAGAAGTGACCCAGAGCACCTTCCTAGGACCTAGATTGGTGTACACCAGA
>JAGVSQ010014584.1:0-10547 GCA_022683975.1 Rhyacophila evoluta
TCTTTCCCCGTAGTGTGTTACGGAAAGAAGTTCGGGCCCAGGGGTTATGGGAGTTTTATAATAGATTTTAATTATATATATTTTGTAAGAATAACTATATTTTTAAATCGTAAATAATATTAATATATTTTAAATGTTTAAGAAGTGTGAAAAATGTACTTTTTGAAATTGAATTTTCATAGGTTGAAATTTGGCCATGTATTCGAGATACAATCAATCTACTACGTTATACATTTATTGAAAGTGATTTCAATAGGTCCACATTTGCTCGATTGTAATTTATGATGTTTTTTCAAAATGTTTTTGAATGCCGCAGTTGCCAAATTTTATTTAATAATATAATATTTACACGGTTGATACTTCATTCAAAAATATTTTGAAATCCAATTTAAAAATTACAAAATGGTTTATCGCATAGTGAAGATTCACATTTTTTTTCAATTAGAATTCAAAAAAAAGAAATTTATACCAAGTGTTCATTGTTTTACTTTAAATGCGTAACTGTTATTGCATGAAGCCATGGCCAATAAATGTTTGAATGGTGAGATCTCATAACAATGTTACCTTGATACTATTTTTCATTGACAATAAATTTTGATATTATATTTTTCATTTAGAGCGGAGATCACACCTTTTGTGTATATTGTAAAGTATTCCTAATATTATAATAATTATATTTTTCATATATATGAGATCTCGTTTTATTTCACACACTATAATATAAATCACACAAATCTAGTCGGCTTTTCTACAAGAATGTTTGGTTTTCTTTCATCCAAATTATATCTCCAGTCTCAACCATATCGGACAATAATATATTATATCATCCTAAAATTATTAGCTGTAGTTTTTTTAAAATGTTTTTAAATCGTTTCTAAATAAAAAAAAATAACTAAACTCAAACCGAAGAAAAGTTATTGACTGTATGATTTCAAATGGTACATCGGTATCCCATATAAAAGAGGTGAGTGTGAACACCAACCTTATAATGCATTTACTAGCCACATTATATTTGATTGAGCGTGTGGGAAATAAGACATAATTCAGAAATCTATTTACTTTGTTGAATTCTTTTAATCAATAAAAAAGTTACAAACTTTCTAAGTGAATTTAGATTTATTTCATATCACGAATGCATTAGTTCATGAAATATTTGTCGAAGGTAAACATAAACATAATTTTTCCCACGGCGATCATTTATTTCTTTAGCAAGTATTCTTTCAACATCCCATTCAAATGTGGTTGATACATCAGACACTTTTAGCCAGTAGAACTACTTATCTGCTGATTTATCGTCTACACTTGCCTCTTACGGATATATTTTGGGGGGCAAGTGTTATAGTTGCAATAATATTTTTTGTATTTAACGAACCGTAGAAATTATAATACAGTATGATATGTTCACTTCTATACTATAATTAATCATTGAATAATAGTAAAATATATATATAAAGTCAAATTTAGGCACCTATCTATTCTTGGTAGTTCAATAATGCCCTCACGTGGATATTTTTTTGTAATTTATTCGATAAGTCTCTTTCACATATTCAAAATAAGTAATGTACTTAAAATTGAATTTTAAATTAATATGTGGCAGTGATATATCATAAAAAATAAAGATTTTATCCGTTCATTCTGTATGATTTTCTCTCTAATACTAATGTATATAAGTTACCTAGAGTCAAAATGAATAAAATAGCAGTATATACCACTTAGAGTTTGTCTTCTTTGTCAACTAAACCTTCAAATCAAATGATAGACCATACAATAGTTAGAAAAAGAAGATATACCTGTAAAATATATTTATATTTTTGAGACTTGCAAATTTATTTTCTTAGTATACCTACTTCAGACAGTGTACTTCTATGTTTATGACAATTATTCTACTGTAGACCATCTGCTCAATTTTACCCAGTCTCTGAAACGAGGGTTGAAGTAAAGAGAGATCATAATCACCATGTCCAGGATCTACACAGTTCATCAAGGAATAATAATAATAAAACAGATTTTGTAATGCTTGACATAGATATATTAATTTTATTTTCAAGTAGAATAATATATTTTACAGTGTGACATACATCTATCTAATCAAATAAATTAAGCATATAAATACTCACATCAATGTCCAATATATTTATAAGACTAAAATTTGCTAACCATATCGATTTGTGAAATTGAATCTATCACTTAAAATTATTATACATTCATGAATTATTTTATTAAGCTTTTAATTGAATACTTGAGAATATAATTTGGATCTCGAATTTGAGTCATATTATTTTGAATCAAATAACTGATTTCTATTGTTTTTAAAATGTCACAAGTCATAATGTTATTTTTTACATCAACAATAATTTAAAATCTAAACAGCATAGGCGAGTTGTGATAGAAACAGCATATCATGATCGATATATGTATTCATATTGACTATATGAATACTAAGTGTGAATTATATGAACTCGGCACACTTTCGACTATTTCATGCATTAGTTCTGTTGCTTGATATATTTATGGTGTAACAATGATGCGTAGTATTGATTAGCCAAAGTGTTACATAGCTCATATTATAGACGTCAACACAAAGGCATAAATAAATAGATTAAAATCAAGTACATATGTACTTATTGAAAACATTTTACTATAATAGAAATATTTATGGTTAGCTAATACTAAGCTACTATTAACAATTAAATATTTTGTGTTTTCTCACAGTTTTATTAAATGCATATTATTTTTTTCTAGTTATATAGACTTATAAGTTATAACAGTGACATTACAATATTGTTTATCTATAATGGACCAAGCGATGATCGATAATAGAACAAATATATCATTATTCGTCATTCACAGCAGATATCTAATTCTACTACATTCAAAAATATATGTTTTAATGTTTAATCAATAAATTTTAATATGTTATATTCTTTTTTAATATTCTTAAAATTACAAATTATTAATTCTAAACATTTACAACACGATGTAACCAGAGAAAAATTCAATACAATGTGTACTTACAATATTAATAAATATAGTCAAAAAGACCGAATAGTCGACCAAGTGAGTTAGATTGACTATATATATAACCAGAACTGGATTCACTTTCTTCCACTGGTGGTCCTTATTTTTACGATTACTTACCAGTGCATATGGTCACGATTCATTGTCTCACTTATCTGTGACTTTGTTTTCTATGTCAGCATCATTTAATTCTATTGAATACATCTTATGGATTGTACCTGATGATCTTTCAGGATGCCTAAATTGAAGATGAAGAGGCAGGATATAATGAATCAATTCCACTCAAGATGACAATACAGTTAAATATCATAATACTTCTGTGGTCGCCTTTGATTTATTCAGTTTTCTGGCTATATTTGTATTTATGATATTATATAATATTACAATAATGACGTAAATATAATATCTGGATTAAATAACTTCTATAGATCATGCATTTAACAAGATTCATAGTTATAATTAAATATTATCTTTAAAATAAATTTATGCAATAATTATTCTTGATTTGCATTCACTTGACCTTTATAATGTAAACATTTCTTACAGATATCATCAACTTTCTTTCGTATCGGTGAACTTTTCTCACTTTTAGATACTCCAATAGATAATTTTTGACCATCTTTGACTTTTGCAGCATCTCCCGGATCGCCACCACTGAAAGAACCTTCACTAAACTGCTGCAGAAACCGTCGAATATAACCTCCTCCAGCATTTTTCTCTTTGTTGGCTACCGGAGTAAAGACATCTGTTTCTTCCTTCTGTAAACATTTGTCAAAACCTTCATCAGTGCTTGGAGTGTTCAATAAATGATCAGAGCAGAAATATGCTTTATTTTTTTTGTTGCCATCTATTGGAGTTTCTTCGATACGAACATTACCGCCAAAATCATCAGCTGTTAAAATATCACTTCTTTCAAACTTTTCCTTTGACACATTCTTAAAATCTTCTTTATTTATTTCAGTTCCTAAATTTTCATTATTTTCCTTTGAAGTTGTGCCACTCTCAATTATTTCTGTATTTTTTATTCTACTGTATGCCGGCAATGTAGTATCAACAGATCGGGATCTGTAATGCCTGCTGGGCTGTTGTGGTACTAATAATTGGTTCATTTCTGAGATATTCAGTTGGTAATTTACATCTTCGTGCACAGATGGTTCTTGCGATGAATTCATAGAAGATTTATCACCGGGACTTGAACCTACAATTGAATATATTTTACATTATCACAGTGAATTAATATTAGTTTACTGCGGGAAATATAAATCAATTAATGCTTAGTCTGGCTAACAGTTTTATAGAACTCGGTAAAGTGAGAATCAATTTATAGCTATACACATTAGCGCTTTCTTGTAATCACCAAGCTACTGTTTTCCTTCATATATCAAAGTGGCTGTAATACAGTAGAATTAATCTACAATAACTGGATATTTTTTAGTACAGTTTGCCTGGTTATTATTTGAGTACATTAGTAACAAAAACGGACATAAGCCGTTTACGGACTTGCAAAAGATATGATTTTTCAATGATTATATTTAACATTCACTAAATTGACATCTATGATTTGGCTTATTAAATACAATACATCTCCTGCAAGTATTCATAGCTTACGTCTGTTTTTGATACCAACATTCATTTTATGATAAATTTTTAAGTTTTTAAGTATGTTTTACAAAAATGGATATGTTTGCAAATTAAACCAAAAGCAAAAATGTCAGTGTTAAAAAAAAATATTAAATAACTGAAATAAACAAAATCATTAACAAGCGGTGTATGAAATGTACTGGTAATGTTAATGATGTTGACTATAATAGTTAAAATCACCCAACTTTACGAATCTAATCTACCTCCGGAAGTAATTGTGTGATCTTCTCTCTCATCTTCTTTCATCTGCATCAGCTCTTCTTGTATTTCTTGGGCATCGGAAGCAGATGCCAAGATGCCTTGTACCATGTCCATGCAGGAGTCCAACGAAAATTGTTTTCCGGCTGTCATTATACCGCGAATTCTTCGTCGCATAGCTGCAGATTAACAAATATTTTAATCTTATCTAAGAGTTCAATGGTGCAATCTAATATGGGTTTCATTAAATTCACACAGTAAATAGGGAAATGTGAAACTGGACCTGGACTATCCTTTGGTTCAATATGCAGAGAACTGAAGGTCTCTGCACATTTAGTGAGGAGTCCACCGTAATCTCTAATGGCTGCAAAACTTCCGTCCACTATCTTAGGACTCATCGGACTGTTAGCGAGAAGTAAGCTGGTACCAAATGCAGCATTCAACTCTCGTGTTTCTACAAAATTATTAAAATAAAGATAAATTTTCAGTATAATGTCAAGGCGGATCATATGAACTGGTGATTGAGTGAGTTGAAAAAACCAAACAACAAATCAAAGATGCGAAACCAGATATCCAATTGGTCGATAAACCAATCATTGTGAAAATGAATTTGCCAAGTTAATTCTCATATTCTAGAGATCTACAACCAGCTGATACAATTATAACAGGTTGTTTAGAGTATTCTGGTTAGTGTAAAAAGTAAATGATAAATATTCAAGGAAATGATAGATAAATTTGTTAAATCTTTATATACGCTGAATACCTTTCAGTGATACACGAACTTTAGATTTGGGTTGAATATTTCCATCTTCAGCGCCATATTCTTCCATGAGAACTTCTTTAGTAACCACCCTTATTTCTGCCCAATCCTCTGCAAAAGAATGTAGTCACACATATTCATATGGTATTTTGAAGTGCTACAAACAATTCTGAAATATCTATTAAAATTTCACAATTGATTTGCTTCACGGCCAATTTTTTAAATCAATTTCTTATTTATACCTGTTATGTGGCTGTTGGTAGTTCTGGCAGAGGTGATCGTGAACCTGATAACATATCTGGACTGCAGACACGCAGGTACGCAATGAATGCGTCCCCTGGCATTCAATGCTTTGAGAAGTTTCTCGGTCAGTTCATTTCCACCGCGTAATCGGAATACCACCATGCCTAAAATTATAAATATTATAACACTGCCTTTAAAGACAAAGAACTTTGTTCAATTGCTGTTGTATTCTCTAATTCTTAACTATTTAAACATAAATTGTTAGATATTAGTTTGATTTTTATATACTGTTATTGTCAAATTTTCGGCTACAATGATGTTTCTACCATTTATGTAATAATTATTTTGATAAAAAATATTGTATTGTTTTCAAGCCATACATTCTTTCTTTTTCATTAAGCTTGGCATATTAATTTGAAAGTTTACCCAAATGTCTTGCGGCTGGTATCTCAAACCTTGGATCTGCGAGGACTAAAGCCTCAAACTTTTGAGCCAGGCGCACACCCTGGAACCGAAACACATTCATTATTTTTTATGATGATTATATGGGGTGAAGTAGTGAAATTATTTATATCAAATCAATGAAATTATTTATTAACCTCTCTTATATGTTTTTGAAGTCCTTTCACGCCATAGTTTCGAATGACGAACCACAATTTTAGGGCACGGAACCGCTTACTGAGGGGTATTTGCCAATGCTTTGAATTAAAACAAAACACTATATATTAGAAAGGGAATTTGTATTAAACTTTAACGTGTTAAAAATTAAGTAATAAACGCATTCTATATAAGTACAGTATTCATTTTTTATATGTGTATATTTGTTAGTTTGAACACATTTTACCTCATTTTCTATAAAAGAAAATATACTTAGTTTTATATAAAAAAGTGTTCTATAATTTTACTCACCATGTAGTCAATTGCATGTCCTAGCAGAATAAGATAAATTAATATTAATTAATTAATTTAAGTATATTAGTGAAATACAACAATAAATTTAATGCTTTTTAATATAGTTTAGTAGTTAGTATAATTATTTTTTGATAATTTTATTACTTTATTAACCTCTTTAATAAACTTAACGTCTTTTAGATACACAGAAAGTCTGGTAGTTTTTAAGATTAACCTTATATATAAAGTGGATATCTGATGCACATTGTTAAAACACTTTATCTATGCACCTAGGGATAGTAAAGTTCAAAATTAACTATATGTGTAAATATAATTCTTTCATATACACCATCAGTGCTCCGAAACCTTTTATCTTTCACGGCACACAACTTTTTTTTCTAAAATTTCGAAGCACATCATAAGAAACAAAAAAAAAGAAAGGTATTTCTCATGTTTTTCTGACATTGGAAAAATGCAACACGGCACATCCAGCATCGTCTCGCGGCACGCTACTGTGTATACACAGCAATTGCAAAGCACTGGTGTACACGATAGTCATCAATTATCAGCGTTGTGATCATTTCAAATTTAAATAATAAATTTTACAGAAAGCTCTCTCTAAGAGTTAGTGTCGATTATAGAAAAAATATATAGTGTGATGTCAGATTACTTTAGTAAAAAATACGCATCAATAAAGTTGACACAATGGTAACTGGTCTGTGAAACTTTATTGATAGCAACTATCAGGCGATAAAATGATACACGAAGAAAATAGAATATGTATATCGTGTATATTAAGTCAATAAGTGATAAATCTAGTAATGATCTAACGTGTATTTATATTGAAATATTTAATCAATATAGAATCGTTACCTGAATTTTCATGCTGAAGATAAATTGGATTGACGTTGAAAGTGCTATGTAAAGACTTGCTGTTTTTGACCCTGGAATGAAAAACATATTATTCACTTAAGGTGACATGTTTTGGTTTAATAATGCATTAAATTATCGTACACTGCCATCTAGCGGCAAAACACAAAAATATTATTTATCACTCCAATATATTCCTTAATCTAATACAGTAAATATGATGGAAATTATATCAAATTTCTCACCAAAGAGCTGTACAATCAAAATGTACCATCAGCCATTTAGACGGGTTGAACGCCATCGAGTCTGCTAATTCAATTCCTTTCATCCAATGCCTATTAAAAAGAAAAATAACATATCATTTAATGTATCACAATTAATCGTTTGTTGAAATTTATTCGCAATATTAAGGCGTGAATAGAAACAGTTGATAGGAAATCAACTACAAACAAAAATCATATATTGTAGTTTCTCGATTGTAGAAGGCATGATATGCCAATATCCTTGATAATACAACATACAATTTAAAGGCTTTATTCTTTACTAGTTTAATAGATTTGATTTATTTCAACCTTCAAGTTCGATCCTCACATCTGCCAGACTTAAAAAAATACTGGATGATCTGTTCAATGCATGCATTCTGTCAGTGCTGCTCTACGGTTGTGAAACGTGACACACAACAAAGGCCCAAAACAACCGTATTCTGAGCTTTGGGAACAGGTGTCTGCGGCGGATTTTGGTCATACGGCGGTACGACTTTGTTTGAAATGAGAAGATAAGAGAACGGCCTATGCAGTCGCTAATCACTGAGAAAGTGAAGCTGCGACACTGGACCTAGCTCGGCCACATACTGCGGATGCCTCAGGAAATTCTGAACCTGATCTGCTTATTTTTTAAGCCGACCGGTCCTTGCGGTCCCGGAAGGCCGCTAAATACTATCTATATCCATATCCATACAATACATATTAGGCGGAGTTGGTATGACCTGGGAGGACGCAATAATACTGGCGGGTGTCAGGGATTATTGGAGGCGGCACGTGGTGTCCATATGCTCCACTTAACGAGCGAACATGGAAGATGAAGAAGAAGAAGGATGGATTGAGTTGAAAAATTGTCTGACAACCAATTCTCGTGAAAAATAATCTATCAAGACATGTTTTTACATTGCGGTGATCCATGTACTTCACACTTTTGGAGCGAATATCTTCACAATATATAGATATAGATCTACAGCTTTCGGTGCGGATATGATATATAAAAAGGCTTTATTATAATAAATACATATAATGAAGAAATAAAATATTTTTTAATTATGTACTTACTTCATAATCAAAGATTGAGTGTCTAATTTTTGTAAATTACATTTTGATTCGGAGTCGTGCTTAAATAAAGCATTGATGGAGCTTTTGGTATAGCTCTCATGTTTCAATGATATAATATATAAATTGATAGATAAGTTACCTAAATTCTGGACATACGAATGCACTGCCAGCGTACGCAGCGTCAATATGGAGCCAAAGCTGTTCATCTCTGCAAATTGGCCCGAGCTCTTCGATATTATCAAACGAGCAAGCTCCAGTCGTACCCAAAGTTGCGCATAACTGAAAAAATTTAATTAAATGGATATGATAAAGGAATATTTCTCTTATGAGACTTTCATTTTAAGTTTTGATACAGCTATATATGAAACTGTCATATAATGCCGAGTTTCCGTTGCATAGAAATACCGCGTTGTATAAATCGCGTTATCCGAGTTTCATATTTAATAAAGGTTAAGTTCTAATTTTAAAAAATACTTAAGGTATTTAAAAAAATTAAATGCAAAATATCGATGTGATAAAAAAAGAATACATTTATATTTAAATCAATCACTGGTGGCCGAGAGACAAGCGTTCACGCTCCGGGGTCTTATGAGCTCAAGTCCCGCAGTTGTAGGATAAAAAAAAACTCAAAGATGCAGGACTGGATATTTAAAGGGTTGATGAATTGGCTGATAACTAATTCCCGCTAAAAATCTATCAAAAATAAGTCTTCAGATTGCGAAGATCTATTATATATACTGCATTTATGGTGTGGTCATATTAACACCGCAAAGATCCACATGTTCCACTTTCGGAGCGAACATGGTAAAAAAGAAGTAACTCAAATAAGCTAATATTTAAGCCTTGAAACAAATGATATTATCTTATAATTTTTAAAGTTGTAAAAATTTACAAAACATAAACTTCATTGTATTTACTGCAGTGGTTTTCAACCTGGGAGGCGCGGACTATTATCAAAAGAGGCCGGAAAATTTGGAAAAAAGTGTGTTTATCAATTAGAAAATTAAAGGCATGGAGGTGCTGGTTTTTGTTTCCGGGGAGGCGTAGTAGCAAAAGAGTTGGAAATTGCTGGTCTAATGCATACATATAATATGTTGTAATATTTTATTATTTTCAATATTTTAGATACATTTACAACACAACATAAACAAAAATAATAAAAACACATAAGAGAACACGTGAAAAAACAATATTATAAAAATATAAGAAAGAATAGAGAGATTTCTTTTTTAATACAGAAGGAAGGAAAGAGTGTCTATCAAGTAAATTAGACAGACCCTATTCTAATAATGGATATAATAGGAACATCCAACGAAACTCACTCTAACATAGGTGGAAGATATCAATATCCGAGGCAATCTCGTTAAACATCTCCATTGCCCTTTGCATTGGCACGACTACTCTTTCTTTCTTTTATTCCTTGAATTGATATTCTGAGTTATCGTTAGCAAGGATGTGTCTCACTACTTCTTACGGCGACTACGTACAAATTTATTTTAGTAGTTACGAAATGTGAAAGAAATAGATTTTAAAATTTAAGTTCTATGTAGAATGTTTTATTACGAAGGAAGTGTTCTAATGATCTGAAAAGGTGATAATCAGAG
>JAGVSQ010014585.1:0-10546 GCA_022683975.1 Rhyacophila evoluta
GGACAAACGAACGAACGAACGAACATACATATTTTGACTTTTATATATTAGATTCGACATTTTAAACTTATATCCGTTTAAGAAAACTCGTATTACATTGTATACATTCCGATAATCGAATAAAAACTATTTTTGGATAATTTAGAGTTACGTATTTTACCTTTCTACAGTCGATATAGAAGAAATCTATATGCTCTACTTTCAGAGAGGACAATAATAGAATATATTTTTTAATCGATTGTTATATTATTAACAAGAATATTATTATGGACAGTCTGTTTCACTTTATTTATATAACTGAGCAAGTAAGGTATCTATTAATATTTAATAAGATTTACTAAATGACACCTTCATCTACTTGCCCCATCCTTACAGCTGGTCAAAATCCCGGAGTTCTGAAATCGAGAGGCGTTGTACTTTATTCTACGGGAATGTCTCGGGAATAAATATAAATGAGGACTTACTTCACCACGCACTCAAGATCTAACTTCTATTTTATATTATCATACTAGATTATTATTACCCGGTTTCGCTTGGGAAAGATTCAAGCTTATTTTTTATTCAAATTAATGGTATAATCCCGTTATTAAAAATGCATTTCAATAATTGACTGCATACAATCTTTTAGTCTCTTGTTGATCGTCAATTGACAATGTTGAAAGTTAAAGTAAAACACTCTACCTAGGAATGGTAACAAGGATGATTTGAGAAATTTTTATATCGTTCCCGAAAGAACAGACATACGCATGTTTTTTTCTGTTTTATGATATAGATTTAAATTAGTGTTACTCTCAGGGTCGTGCGGTTGATTTTCGCAGTATGAGAAGTATTCAAAGTGCCGCCCCTTAAATGTTTTTTCTTTAAAACAACCTTCAATTGTCATTAAAAATAACTGCAAGGAATGTACGAATACTATTTGTACTACTTAAAAAAAAAACCTTGCGAAATTCGATAATTAGTGATGTGAAGTCTAAAGTAACAGCCAATTTAAAATCAGTATAAATTAATGAGCCTTAGTTTTGTGTGGTTTATTGAAATTCTTAATTAGTGTTCTATTAATTTAAATATAAAAGCGATATTAATTATGGAATGGTACAAATTGTATTTTGATTTCGCTGCTTATGTCACCCTATCACAGTACCGCCCGATGCGGCTGCCTTTCCATATGCATAGCATGACACGGCTCTGTTTATTCTAAATACAGTTTTTAAATGCCCGATGGATTATGAAATTGGCTGACAAAAACCCGTATAGAATTCGATCCATTGAGATAATTCTTTAGATTGTGATAATTCATATAATACATGAGTCATCTTCTTCTGCTTTTATGTTCGCTCCTTAAGTGGAGCATATAGACACCACGTACTTACGTTGCCTTCTCCTATAAAGTCGTGAGCTGAACAGCCCACTGGCCTGCTGTTTTGTGGACTATGTGAAAGCATTCGACAGTCCGCACCGCTCTCACCTTTGGATGATACTAAACACATACAGTATTCCTCCCAAGATATTTGCCATCATCAAATCTATGCTCGAAGCTAGCGAATACTGCGTCAGAATCGGCGACACAGTCACATAACGGTTTGGTGTCTCCACCGGAGTCAGACAAGGATGTGTCCTTGCTCCATTCTTATTTATCTTACTATTCGACTTTATTTTAGCCATCCTTAAAAAAATGCAAATCGTTTGTGTTTGACACTGTATGTAAGGCCCTTAAAACAGATAACTAAATTTTACTGTCAAATAATAATTTTGCGACAAAAATACCTTACATTCTGCGGAAAGAAAATTGCTTTTTGAACGTGCTGTTGTATGTTATCATTTTAAAAGAAAATATCCCGAGATATGTTATTTTTCCCATTCCATTTTTATATCCCAAATGTGTTCCACAGTTTATTTACAATCTGGAATAATTTTCATACACTCTCGGAATTGGAAGTACGACGGTCCATTTTTAAAACACGCGGAATGCGTCTGTTTCTCGAATAAAAAGTTTTCGGAGAATATCCCATAACCTTTGCTTAGTCCATATTCGAATGGATATCGTCAAACTGTGATAAAGTCTCGTTCGTTTAAGAACCCAAATATAATAAAATTTATTAACTTCGCCGTCTATATTCTTTTATGGCCGGTAAGTATTACTTTGCAGCGTCTTTTTAAAATTATTACATACCGCTCAATCCAAAACAATACCTCGTATACCGCAAGGCACGAAATTTACAGAAAATGAAAAAAAAACTCTTCACACCCTACTATTATATCAAATTCCATGTATTTTTCGTTGCCATTAAATTAATTAATATTCCAAATGTTGATATAAAAAAATATAAAATTCATTTTAGTGACATTAAGTATATAAAGTTCATTGCGTGTATTTTTTTACTGTGTGGTATACGAGGTATTGTTTTGTCATGAGCGAGATGTGCTCTAATAAAGAAGACAATTCTTTGTGTACTATTTCTATATCGAACCATTAGAGGTTGTCAAGTAGACCAGTTAGTTCTTAACCAGATACGAAGGACTTGTCTCCAAGTTATTGTAAGCTTCTGTAATAATTAAATTACATTATTATAAAACTATAATAATACAATTTAAAATTATTAGGCACCTAAAAAAGTTCAAAATTCGTAACGCTTGAGTTGAGCGATTGATCGCAAATGAAAAGTATTAGAAAGCAGATAAATGCAGAGCTCCTAACATCAGGGATATATGGTTTAAAATTGAATTAAAAATTATCGTTTTAGAAAACAATTTCATTAAACTGTCTTAAAATGTGAAGATTCATGTGTTCAATATTGAGAGTGAAAATCAGGAGTATTTTTCCTTGGCAATAATATAATGTATACTTTAAATTTATGGTAGCTGTAAATGAGTAATCGCAAGATATTTTTCATGTTAAAAATTTCAAGAAGACAGGACAGAAAACCTTTAATTCTATTCAATAACAAATTGGCCATAAAATAAATCGATTTATACACAAAACTTTCGAGTATCTTTTTAATTTATGTTTTCTAAAAGACGTTCAAAAATATAATAAACAAATTCATTTTGTTTTACTGAAGTTTTTATCCCCGGCATCATAATAAAGTCGTTGATTTATACTTAAAATACATTTCCATTAACTAAATGGCTACCGAAATTGTAACAACATTCTTAGCTGAAATTATTGGTTTTCGTGTTCAAAGTTGAAGTCTAAAATTTATGTCTGGGACGTTTTTATTTTCTTTAAGTACGTACTTATTAAGTTTATTTGTCTTTTTTGGAAGCTT
Organism: Rhyacophila evoluta; assembly: GCA_022683975.1. Classification (NCBI taxonomy): domain Eukaryota; kingdom Metazoa; phylum Arthropoda; class Insecta; order Trichoptera; family Rhyacophilidae; genus Rhyacophila; species Rhyacophila evoluta. Next base: position 3,267 of record JAGVSQ010014585.1, read on the forward strand.
AAATTATTTTTAATTGTTTTTAAAGTGACATTTAAACTTATGTTAACCGACTGTTAAAATATACAATAAAATACTTGAAACGACGTTAACTTGTATCAGAATATTAAATATTTCAGATCGTTTTTATAAAAGCAATTCTATAATTTTTAATAAATAATGGTTTTACTATATATAAAGTTTACACTCAATTTATCGAGGTATCTAAATCGGTATTATTAATTATGTACGTATAATCTCGATAACAGTCGATCAACCATATGTATGTACATATGAAATAGAATCTAATTTGTAATTTCAATATTTGATTCGATTATAGAGACCGCGATAGAAAAGTTTTCTCTAAATACATTTTTTTGCGGAATTTTGATGCCTATAGAAATATAGTTCGTCACTTCAATAACTGAGTTGTACACTCGCGCGTTGGATGATTGAGATTCAAATCTCACAGTTGCAAAAAGAGTTTTTAAATTTGAAAGCTACGGATCTGAGTATCAGATTGGTTGAGTGAATTTCCAAAAACCAATCCTCATAAAACAATAGTTCCAAAAAATATTTCCATAACAGAAGTCCATAGTCTCCGCATTCCGGCTTGCTAAAGTTGAGATGTTTTGTAAATAATATCCAAGAATCACTTTTCTATTTGACGATGAAAGCCGAATGGAGTTGGCAAGAGTGATACTATTCCAGTATAATTGGGCGTTAAGAATATTCTACGACACTTGTTAAATATTAAAAGCGTTTTTAATAATTAAAAAAATGTATTATTTGCTTATTATAATAGTATATATGATATACCCCAATCCAAGAAAACAACGTGTGAGTATAACAACGAAAATCTCCACGTAATGTAAAACGAGGATACTTAAGATTGTATATAAGTCCATTTCATGCAAGATAATTGCGCAAACATGTGTACAAACTAAACACAAATATTTGTATCTGTCATGGAACCAAAGAATACCTATTGTATACAATCTTCATACATATAGTGGAAAGCTGTGCGCTATATAATTGACGCTTTGATAGTAAAAAGAATAATAAACCCAAAATTTCCATTGCTATAATTTTGATTTAAATATAATATACAGATTAAGAGTGTCCCCATATGTCGGTTGAAAGGGAAGAGCTTCTCAAGTCGGTTCGACCATTTGTCGGACCGGTCGGCCATTGCGATTTGGTTTTTACGAAGGATAATTTTCTAGCTTTTAAAAAATTTGCAAAATCTTACGACGAACGAGAAGGTCTCTTCTCAACAAGACTAGATAATAACAGGGTATAATAAGTTGGAATAGGAATCACGCACACTCTAGTGCACGCCAACCAAGGTCTTGGGAAGCTTCTGCTGGGACTATTCTGGCACTTATGAAGAGCGCCTAACGCTCGTTACGCCACGGTATACGCCCGCAAAACGGGTGCGGAGACGTGGCGGATGGTGGAGGGGAAAGCAAGATTAAGAGCTGTTGTTTATAGAAAAATATATATTTGAATTACTAGTAAAATGAGGTAACAGTCTCCCCTGTAGCGTAGTTGATTGCGTGCCCGCCTAGCAATCCGCGGAATGCGGGTTCGATTTCCTATTTGCCAGATTTTAAAAATCCAAAAATACAGGACTAAATGCGCTTTGGGTTGGGCATTGTCTGACTAAAAACTCTCGTGAAAAATAATCTGTCAAGACGTGTTCACATTGCGAAGATCCCTATACTCTACTTTCGGAATAGATATCTTCACACTGTGTAGATCCATATGCTCCACTTTGGGAGCGTACATGGTATAATAATAATAAGAAAACGAGATAAAATTAGCAAAGCTAAGTAATTTATAGTGAAATGAAAAAACCATAAACATAATAAAAGATATAAAACCATTAATTAAAATATAAATTGAGTATCATAATATTTTTTCGTACCAAAGATAATCGATATTGAACGTATCAAAGAGTAATTAATTTTATCGTTCATCTTGTCTATTACCAAATGCACTTATTTGAAATGCATTTCCAAAGCGGTCGCCATTTGGTTTTTAGTGATTTAATGTTTTTTTTTATATATTCAATTATTGCGTTCTGTGGTCCCTATAAGTAGACAAATTTATTCAAAAGCAATTTCCATAATGAGTCAAATTTATTGAAAAACAAACGACCTTGTGTCATCTCATTAACGGACATCTTTTGTTATCGTATTGCCTTTTTAAATTTGACAAATTGTGAATGTATGTATTTCAATAGGGTGACCAATCTATGAAATTCATATGAAATACCTACATATAAATTTTTAATTTTTTGATTTTTTTTTTGAATTTGACAGTTCTGTTGGGCTCTGAGATTCATAGTGTAAAATATATAACTCCGGTGCAATGTCTTCAGATCTATCGAAAGTGTGCCATTCCAATGCAGCTATATTACTAAATCTTTGAAAAGGTAATTTTTGATTAAAAATTAAACGCCAAAATAATCATTTTTTACAATCTCCTGTAAAATTTTCAGAAATGGAGTATTCCATATCGATAACTTGTGTAAATGTACAGTGTGAACGTGTCATTTCAGAATATAGAATATATAATTCTCCGTAACGTAAAAATTTTGACAAAGTAGAATTGGTTTAAAGCAAGTCACCTATGAGGCAAAATTGAATTACTCATATTCGGAATCCCGGCATAGAAACTAACCAGGTCATTCATTTTGAACCTTAACATTAATTATATGTGGATACATGAGCAATGCATGTTTAAACCAAGTTCAAAAGTATTTTTTTATACCCTGTTTGCTCCCAACGTGGAACATAGATCGACACAGTGTCAAGATATCCATTCCGAAAGAGGAGAATATGGATCTCCGCAACGGGAAGACGACTTGACAGATTATTTTTCACGAGAATTGTTTGTCAGACAATTACTCAACCCAATGGGCAACCAGTCCTGCATTCTCGGATTTTAAAAATCCGACAGATGGGTACTCGAACTCGCATTCTCCGGATTGCTAGGCGCGTACGTTACCAACTACGCTACCGGGGATTATATTTTACTCAAACGTATATTTCAAATTAATATTGTTGTGAATAAAATCTCCAGCCCCTGAAATACATAGAATGCGTTTAATTCAAGTAAAAAATAAAGGTCTCTATCTGATTAAGGATAACAAATAAAAATAATATACTAATAATGTTTGTCCTATAGCAAGAAATTGTTTTGATTTGAAAACAAAAGTATTAAATACACACTTCAAATATTCAAATGCGTCTTTTTCGAAACCATGTAATAGTGACTTGATTCAAGCCAATTCTACTAAATTACGACTTCTTGAGAAAACGCATATCGTATGGTCACCTCAACACATATCAATAAAGCCGTGTTGATTTTGGTCTGCATATGCATAAAATGGTATCAAACCAATTTGCATATATTGTGCAGTATGCATATACGAGAGTGCCAAATAATTGACAATAGCGAATAAAAATACATTGGATGTAAAAAACAGTGAGTCAACTGTTGAATAGATGACGCCATATCCGATTGAAAATAATTTTGTCTATGTCTAAGTAATTGCTCGATGAAAATTATTGGCACATCCTTGAACATAATTTATTGTCGAACGAATAAAATTTCATCTTGTATTTTAAACGATAATATTTTTTCCTTTTTACACTCCTTATTTTTGCTGTGATTTTTTAAACTTTATCTGCCCGAAAGGGAAGCATATAATTCTTTACGTCTCAATACACCGAATTCTTGAGTTCCACGATTAATTCGTTTAAAAGGTTTTCTTGGAAGTCAGAAAATCGCGTAAGTCGAGGAATATTTTGTTCAATGAGTTTTTAAATTCTTTTATTATTTTTTTTTTAGTTGTTAAAAGTGGGTTTAAATAAAGATTTAGCGTCTAAGTTTTTTTAAGTTGGCAACTTTGCATTACTTACACAAATCACACTCTAGTTTTAGGTTTTAATGTCATCTCCATTGCATAATATCGTAATACGTATTGTCAACCAAACCTAATCCAACAAAAGAAAACATTCATTATTGATTTTTACATATAAACCAAATATAACTAAACCGTCTCCCTGATATTTTCCGCGTATTTATGGTAAAACGTATTTTACAAATGTCAACAACGACAAACGTTATTTAATCATAAATTACTATATGAATAGTGAAATGCTTCCAACCAAAAATATGCTAAATCCTAGTGTATTTAAAAGATGTTGTATAAAATCACTTAAGTGCGGAATCATGTAAATTGAGAACACGTAACTCGAGGACTACATATAAATCATCTTTAACGATGAATGGTCTTTAATTAATCTCTCAAACTCGTGTGTACTGCATAGTTTAATTATCAATATACTCACATTACTGCAGGATTTATATACGTATCCTCTGGCGTCAAATCAGGTGCGTTAATTAATAGGTCACCGATGTGACTGTGACACTCTTTAAATTCGATTTATTAGTTTCTTTTAAATTATTCTCTAATTGGTTTTAAATTGTCTATATTTCATCAAAATGTATATCGGCAAACGTATAGCTCAGAAAAACTATCTTGATCTATTATCCAATAAATTATGTATAAAAAGTAATAAATTGAATATACTTGCAGTGTACTGATAGCTTATCACATATGGAGGTCATAGACATGATTTATTGCAAATAATACGATAAACTCTATGTGTAATTGAAACCTGCATATAAGTGGGGAGAATGTAGTTACTAGAAATTGCAAAATAAAGAAACGTAAATAAAAAAAAAAAAATATATTGTGTTTAATATGTTACACTTGGTTATATTTTTTCCGATGAATATTTCGTTAATTTTATGTATTTAATTTTAAATTAAAAATTATCAAACTTAGTTGATTAAATATTAGGTGTATGCGAACTTATTCCACTGTGACAAACTTCACTCTTTAAATACACCACAATGTAGTATACTTGTTTACGCGGTACTTCGTGTAACATATCCACCGTGTAAAAAGAGACCGGTGTATAATAATATATAAGCTTGGCAACACAAAATATTCACCTTTATACTTAACTCGATTTGCACAAAAATAGCACTTACTAATTCTGAGTTGATACAGAAACATTGGGATATAAAAGAACAGGTCCATATCAATATTATATGGTTTATTCATATTTGAAACATGTTTCCCTCAATTCACATAATCTTCATTTTTTTGTCATTTGTCAGAATAAATATCTTGTATTTTTTGTCACGTTTTCTCGAAATCGCAGAAAGGAAGGTGTATTTCGAATTTGGCACAAAACCTTTTTTGATCCCTGATATATTGTTTTATGACACGTATATCCTTCGATAATGATTACTTCTCACATCTCGAACTGTATTCCTTATTCATATTGTTTGTTTTGTATTGGATTTTTTTTTACTTTTTAAGAAAGAAATATAAATGCAATAATATACAATTTCAGAGAACAATTATAATTATTACAATTGTATAATAATAATAAATAACTTCGCGTAAAAGCTCCGCGTGAAACGTACCCCCTGATATAAGTTTAAATTGGGTTAGGTTAGGTTTGGTGTATTGTTTATTGGTGTCATTTGTTTACATTTTTTTATCAAATCCACTCCCTTTACAGAGAATATGACTTTTATGTTCTATGACGCCCACCGGTCACTTCAAATTTTCCCAGATTATATCAGCATCAATTAACTCCGCCAATTATTGTATGCAGTATCCGACGGTCTGCAGAACGCTGAAATACCATCAGTCAGAAAAAGAGGCAACCATGATATACGTTATCTGGTGGCATTTCCCATTTCCAACATCATTGCGTTTAACAAAACAAGGACTTGCCAAATCCATTCTTTCATCTCCGAGTTCCTCGCGAAGTCAAATTTTTCAAACTCTAGTATTTGATGCAATCATACGTTTGCAGAGTTTTTTTGTTTGTTTACTATTTCCATTTTGAAAGTGGAGCAAATGAACCTCAACATCATCCTTTGACCTCTCTAAAAATGACTGATTAATAACAAATTTTCAGTCAATTTGATAGGTAAATTTCCGGTATCCAATCTTGTATCTTTGACTCTTTAAAAATCCTACCACTGTAAGGTTTAAACACGCAATTCCCGGACTCGAAATACGTATGCTAACCTTTCGGAGAAATTTTTTTATTTTTTGTGTGGATTTTAAACACAGGGTTGTTGGTTAATTTTTAATTGTGCCAGAATTATTAATTTTTAATTAAAGTAAAGCTGGAAGATACAAAAATGTGAAGCTCTTGAGATAAAAAGAGTTGAAAATAACCCAATATATGAGAAGTTTCAACCGAAAACGCCATATGTCTCCATCATCTTATAATATATATCTTGAATATTTTATTAAAACTCACATATTCAAATACAAGTACATATTAGAATACGTGATTAGAATTCCATCATAGAATTTATTTAATTATTCGGGATATTTCTTTGATGGACTATTCATTAAAAAAATTTAAATAATTTCAAGATAGAAAAAAATCTATTTATTGATATAATCATTATTTAAGTCACGGATAAATAAGTAAGTCACTTTTACGTTGATTGAGTGCATGCTTTTATCGAGTACTGTAATGTTTGATTACAGACATTATGTGCATTATATTTTATTCTGTATTGGCACTCGAAAGTGCATCATTGCTGGCAATATTTCAAAATGTGATGTGGTAAGTGCATTTAAACGCAACATTTCTACTGTCACTTGCAATTACTGATTCCCACAGTATGAGAAACACAACGTATCAGTAAAAAAAATATCAGCAATATAATATATATATATTACCATATCGACTCCGAAAGTGGAGTATATGGATCTCTCCACAGTGAAAACACGACTTGACGTTGTGTTATTCACGTGGATTGGTTTTCAGATAATTGCTCAACGCGCACGTTATCGTCTCGAGTACCGGGAAGACAAATAAGTGTATACTATACATATATAAATATATATATTATATGCAGTGTATACTTTTTCGAACTATCCACTCGTAGGGGTTGCAAAACGAAATTCGGAATTCGTCGTCATAAATATAATTTCGAACTCCGATAAAAAATATAGCGAATTTCAAATTAATGTTACGCGAGGTAAAAAATAAAACAAGAAACCATAGTTTTGTGGAGTCACTTATTTATAATTATTATGCACTAGCTAAAAAAAGCAGTAAAGCTCGAATTCTGGAATTGCGAAAAAAGTTATTTATTTTCTATTATATTTGACGACGCATTTTTTTCAACTTATGCGTGGTCTTATTGATAACTCTGCCGCTCTGGCTAATATTGGTCTGTAT
>JAGVSQ010014587.1:0-10545 GCA_022683975.1 Rhyacophila evoluta
ATATTAAATTTATTGTCAGGCACAGTTAAGTACACACATACATTTACGACAACTGTACCTAATATGAATCTTATTTTAGTACTGGTAAAAGCTTCTATATATTTCCAAGCAAAAAATACAAAATACGTAATATACATAGTTTTAAAACTGCAATACAACGTCAGATTGAATCGAAATTGTTTAGCAAGCCATACGAGGCAAGATCAAATTTATTATTTTTACTTCGAGTGCTTACAATATAAATGAAATTTTTACTTGAATAACCGTGTTACTTCAATATCAATTACGTGATTTTTTCTCCATCATATAAGGGATTAATTTTGAATTAAATAGTTTAAATAAAATTCTGCAAATTAAGTAATTTTGTCGAAAGCTATTTCAATTGTAATACCATTAAAAGCTAGCCTTGCCAATTGTGGTACTAACATAGTTTCTTATATTTTTTATTATAAACTAATTACAATATAAAATACGTTCAATCACTCGGTGTCTATGAAATATGTTTTAGTTAAATAAAATATGAAAATAGAATAAAATTTTCTCTTAAAATAAAAAATACTTTAAAATAAATGTTTGATTGATAAAAATTAATGTTGGATTTGTATGTGCATGGCATTAAAAGGGTCAAGCTATTAAATCATTCGACTCGCTGTCTCATAATGCAAATTTGACAGATGTAAAAAAAGACAATAAAAATGTTACCATAAAGTATATTTAGTGCTTTTTAAAAACGCTAAGAGACTTTTCTTATGTAAACATTAAATATGTATTTTATATATGTTATACATAATCTTTTAGTAGATTTATAGTTGACGAATTTCTCTTATAATTCATTATAGCTGATATATAATAATTTACTCAAAACAAGCCCCGCCTTTTCATTAATACATACGTAACAATATGTAGAATAAATTTTTACGCTTTTTACGAACGTTTTTATATTGTAGATATATACGAGTATGATGCAAAATTTTATAGAGCATGTCAAAAAAATATCAAAATATAAATAAATAAAAAGCAGAATTAACATTTAGATAATTGGTATAACTACATTTGAGTTATCGTATAAGACCTTTTATAAACTTATATATTGCCAAGGTTGCTAGAAGAAAACAATTTAATATGGTATCAAACTTTGTATAAGATTTATATTAAATATTGATTGTTGAAACCTATAAAAGAACAGTAATTTTCTCCTCATTTACACCTCCACAAGATACAGTTCGACTTCATAAACTAAAGTACACTATTTTCATCAGCCAAATATTCATTCACAACTAGCAACTATGAAAATATATGTTTACAATTTATGTTAAAAAAACAATCAATAAATATAAATCTTCTCAACCGAATCAAGTTAATGCATATTATGTCTACCTGCTTAGCTAGTGGAGCATATAGATACCCAAATTATAAGAACGACCACTCCAGAAATAAGGTTGATAAATCTCCACACTGACAAAACTTATTTTGACATTTTTGCAAGGCAATTGGTGCTCAATCAACTGTCCAATTCACTGAATATCCAGTTTTGCATCTTCAGACTCTTTAAAAATCCTAAAGCTCCGGGAGTTGAACTCACAACCTTTGGCTCTAAGCGATCCTGCCAGCTAAAAAGGGCCTATCTAGAAGTAGTTTATTTAAAGCTTCAAGCTGTATAAAAATATTAAATTTTAACATTTTTAATTCATGAAACTCGAATCGTGTTAATACTATGTATTGTAATATAAAGCTTTTTGTAATATAATTTAATACATTGGCAAGGTCTACGATACTCACACCATATGAATTTCTAAATATTTTGCCATGAATATTTTAAAAAATACTTACAAATAAAAATATATACCTTTTTAAAATATTCTCTCTAACCAGGTAGTTACAATCTTTTCGAAGGATAATAAAACCACTAACATAATATGTCACCAATTAGTAAAAAATATTTATATGTGTAATATTTTTTGAATCATTAATTAACGTCTGGCTCTCCTGAAGACATTTTAGGTCGGCGGTGTTATTCTGCATAAAGATAAACACCACTTAGTCCGCACGAGCCATTACATAAGTTTACGACATATTGAAAACGATCAAATGATGTAGTGCTCAGAGGTAATACAGTAAAAAAGCCATATTTATATCCATTATGAAGAAATGTAATATCGATTTTATTAATATCGATGATTATGAAATTTTTATTGTTGGCCACCCAAACGAATCCTTCATGAGCAGACTTAAGCCCGAAATGTACGATAATATATAATATATGTTTGGTTATGAATTATTTGTATCAGGGAAATAAACGAATTTCAATGAATGGGTAACGAAGAGTTATTTTCATAATGTCCTTAAATAAGATTAAAATTTTAGCTTACCACAATTTTTTCTTAGCAAAAGAAACTATTTTTAAACTGATTTTCAATCATTTCTATGCGTTTTTTAACTGTGTATCTTTCTATAGTTTAGCTTTAATGCTTACTAATCAGCAAGTAGAAATTCTTACTCTAGTTTTGACGCAAAAAACTACTTACTTTCTATAAAACTCTGTTTAGTATTTTGTTCAGCTAAATTATATTTAAAAGATCAACTATTTTATAACCAAAATTACAAGTTGTTTAAGATTCTTGAAAATTGATTATATACTGAGAATTATTTGATATTTGCACACTTCCATAATATTATTAGTTATTTATGATTGGGCTTGAGCCTTTAGACATTATAGATTAAGTATTATACATACAGAAATGAACTATATGTCGATAATAACTACACATAAAAAAGCATTTAAAAGTATATGTATTTGAAACATTTTCGAGAATATTTTCAATGTATTAAATATCAATAATCTATATTATAGTCTTACATCCTGGGTTTTGGTATGTTAACCCATTACTATCGTAAATAATTCTTGAAGACGTTAAAAGTTTCAATCTGGATTTTAAACAACAATCCGTTAGAATGTTTATAAAGTTGTAATCATTACTTATCAACAGTTAAAAGTACCAATTCCACGTTAATTTAGTTTTTAATATTTTTCCGTATTTTTGCATTGCAACAATAATAAATTATATTCATATTGTCTCCCCGGGAGAGTAATTGGTAGCATGCAAGGTTATCAATCCGGGGAATACGGGCTCGATTCACCATCTGTCGGATTTTAAAAATCCAAAACTACAGGACTCGATGCCCATTGGGTTGAGTAATTGTCTGACAAACAATTCTCGTGAAAAATAATCTGTCAAGACGTCTTCACATAGCGATGATTCTTATACTCCACTTTTCAACTGGATATCTTGACGCTATGTAGATCTATATGCTCCACTTTGATAGCAAAAATGGTATAAAAAGTAAGAAGAAGAATATATACATATATGTTTGACATCAATATTTATCAACTTATAATAAATTCCAAACTTAATTATGATCCACTATTTGAGTGACTGATCACAGTCTCATTTATATTTTTGCATATCATGTATTATATATATTATTTTAATATATTTTATCCGATTTATATAAGTAGTATGATATTTGTATAGCCTCCTACAAATCTTGTTAAAACCGATTTTAAAATTCCGAATTAAAAATGAAAAATCACATATTCGTAACATAACTTTTTCGCATAAAACGCAAATTTAATTAAAAAGCATTTTTATTATGTATATAAATTTATTGCCTTCTGAATGTTATTGAAAAAAAAATATTAAAGCCTTTGTTCAAAAATAATTCAAAAAATCATGTCTGCCGCAGGTCTCCCATGACGAAGCCAGCGACATGGAATCGAATAAATTATGCTAATATGTTTCATTAAACTGAAAATCGCGCAAATGGCGACAAAAAAATGCCTTAATTTATGGCAAATTAATGTAAAAGATCATGTTTATTTGATTCGTAATTCTGAGATGCGACATCTTTTTCCATTCAGGAGACGCCGCGTCTCCGAAATGGAATAATGTCTTAATTAGCACTAATAGATTCGAAATGTTGACATGGCCGTCTCGGGTATTGAAGAATATGAAAAAATAGCCTCTTTTCCACGAAATGAGATTATTTTTACTGTAAATTGAATATATGATTACTGTGATGTTTGCCTCTTCAGTGGCAGCGAGATAAACCCGCACTTACGTCTATTTTTTTTTTAATCAGAAATGTGAACTGGGTTGAACGATTGGCTAGCAATTGTGAAGGCAATTGACTAGCAGTTTACATGGGAACATCCATTAATAAGTCTTCACAAGGTGGAGATCTATACACACATACTATATTTCTGGAGTGAATGTCTTTACATAGCAATGATGCATATACATTAATTGTATTAATACGACATCGTTATGTTTTCAACTTATAGAGAATTTGGAGTATCAGTTTTAAATTAATTAAATTCAATTACAAAAAAAAAACACGAATGATATTTACATTTAAGGCAACATAAACTACAAATGTAAATAAACGAAACGCATGCCAGGAAAAACGATGTGGACAAATTATCTCGAACACAATTTTTGCAAGGATTGGTTGTTAGCCAAGATGTTGGAAATCAAATCCGTAATATTTTATTTTTTAAAAGCTTTATCTATTGACCATCACCTGCACCGAAGTATAACAATCGGTCACCGTAGTGACGAATTTATCTACTAATAGTTATTATATTTTTTATGTAAAAATAAATTTATCCACCTATAATTACTAGGCTATATTTTAATATAGTCAAAAACTTTTATAAAAATGAGAGAACTATGCACTTCCACTGATATAATAAAATGACAATAAATTTACTCATCATTAAGAAATTAGTCAATAAGACTTCAACGCATGGATACACTACAAACCTTAAAAGCTCCACGTAGTTCGATATTATATTTAAAAATTAAATAATTTAATATCATTTTTTTGTATTCATTAATTACTAACTGTACCCAGCCACGCGTTGCTGTGGCTCAGTCTGGTAAAGTGGCGGTATTTAAAAAAAAATAGTTTTCACCTGTCACAGGTGTGATATCTATATTATAATATCTAAATAAAAACATGCTCGTATTTAAATGCAACGCTTTGTTAAAATTTCAAAGTAGTCGATTAAGAACTTTCGGAGATTTTTGATTCTAAACAAACTTTTTATTTTTATAAATTAACTGCCATACCATGATACTACTCATAAGTTGCATAGTGATACATTTAATTATGAACAATTGTGTCGAGCTTTTGTTGCTCAATTTAATAAAAAATACTGCCCATATACTATATTAAACATATCAAAAAAACTTGATTCAATCAAATGAACTCTTAATTAAAAATCGGATATACCATCTGTCTGTAAACATGTCCATTTTTGGTATTATTTTTTCAGGTTAAATTAAAAGTATTTACAGAGCCACCTCTCGATATGCCATTATCTGTATGCCCTTATCTGCTCTGCATTAATATATTGTATTAAATAATTATATATACACAAAATGTAACTATTTACTTTGTAATTAAGTAATGCCAACAAATAAATACCGAAGTCTCATTTAGTTCACAATGCCTGTTACAGAGATATAATAAGAGTGAAGTCTTTTTTCATGAAACATGTACTGGCGATTAGGCTAGTCATATATTATCAGGTATTTTAGGAATACTGTATGATATTCTCGTTTTTTCACATTAACTATTTCAGTATACTGTAACTTTAATGCACTCAATAAAAATATATTAGATGAAGTCTTTTTCATTTGTAATATTATAGAAATCGGATGTTAAATGTTAAACAATTGTTGCTTTCTTTGATTTAAACTGAAAAATTGTGTAAAAATAAATGATAGATCTAGTCGGTTTTTTTCATGATTAAGTATTGCAATATCATCATGATAATAATCATTGTTTATTTTTAAAAATCCAAATAATTTGATTTATAGAAATATAACAATTTAAAAAAAGACTTTGCCATTAAAGTTTAGAAAAAATACAGAATATTTTAGACTTTTTCTACTTTTTTTTTATATACATATTAAGAATATTTAACTTAAACGTTCGAATAATTACATTAAATTTTACAGTTCAATTATTTTCGTTGAAAGCTATTTTGATTTTGGATTATTATAAAATTACAAACATTCTATATCGTCTTAAAGATGGATTGACTATTTAATCGAATCAACAAACAATAAACCCAATTGATTAATAGGGCTGTAAATTTAAACTTATTCAATTCATATAAAATACAATTCAATAAAGCCCATCGTAATATATTAATCTTTTTTTAGCGCGTTGGTTTTGAAAGTGGACCATATGGATCTACACAGTGTAAAGATATCCCACTCCGAAAGTAAAGTATATACTTGTTTTAACAGATTAATTTTCACGAGAATCGGTTTTCCAGACCTCCATTTTCTACTTCCATTTTTCAAGTCCGGTGGATGCAGGAATCGAACCCGTATTTGCCGGATGCGAGGCGCACACGTTAATATCTCGGCCAACGGGGAGACGATATCTTAGTAAGTCTTAATAAAAAAATACTTGACGAAGTGAATTTAGAAATATGGTGGATGTTTTTGGAAGATGTATTGCAAAACTTTATTCTCGTTTATTCTGAATGCTACAAAGAATTTATTAAATCGCATTAGTCCTTTATCAAAACCCTATAACTAATAAAATCACATTCGAAGAAAATAAAGAGGGTTATTACACTAATGGTCAACAGCTGATATACTTTATCTCGGCTCTGAACCCAAAGAAATAGAACCCGGACCCGTGCAATCAATTGATTTCACTTAATAAATCGTACGTCATAGATTTGCGAGGAGCCGAGATTGAAACGGTGACTTGACCAGACAATGGATGTTGTCTGATGCAAAAACAGGGTCACCAAATTAAATAAATATATTTTTTTGTTTATTATTAAATTCGCAACAAATATTAAATTACACTTTTTGCGCACAGTGCCGCACCGTGGGTAGGAAGCGACTATAAACGAAAAAAACGAACCATCTGTTTATATATTTTTATTAATCCTTTAACAATCCAGCCCTTTTTCAAATATGTTACAGAAGTATCTTATACTTGGTTTAACTGTGCAAATATCTTTTTAATTAAGAAAATACTGGCTTATTTATCAAATCGTTTTTATAAAAATACGCCCACCATATTCAAGCGCACTTGTATGGTGCACAACTTTGACATTAGCACTACATTAGCTTGCACTACTGAACATTAATACTAATATTATGCAGATGTATCTTGATTTTTTGATTCAAGTCACTTTGTAAAGTAAAGTTTTATTTTTTGCAATCTCCTTTATTATTGGCACATTTTTGCACTAAAAACCAAGATACGTGTTCCTGCAATATTGGCGACGATATATATATTAAATAGCGTTAACTTTGCCTGAGTCAAATTTTATCAAGTAGAATTCTATTTTTTCAACACTCGTAGATGAATATAAACCGCGATGAATAGCTTTTATGTGTCAACTTTTCCTGAAGACCCTACGCGGTGGCGTCTGGAGCCATGCGCAGATAGGTCTCGCGCACGTTGTCCCCTGTCATCGCATTCGACTGAGCTGGGCTGCGCGAAGAGGCGAGGAAGAAGAGCAGGAGGAAAGTTGGCGATAACGCTTCCATTAAAGCCAGTCGCCCGCTAATGGAGAGGAGAGCGCCTGATAGCCGCGGGAGACCGCTAAGGACATTCCAAGAGGGAAGTTCAAAAGAAAATTATGATAAGTTAAATTACAAACTTCTCTATATCTTGAACCAAAAGATTGATTAGACATCCATAATCTTATATGATATATTTGGTTTATAAAATTTTGAATGTTTTTAACAAATCACATTACGTATCTTCATTTCCTAATAAATAACATTATTCTTTACCATATCATTTACCTAAAATAATTTGGAGTTTGTAGAACTAAGCCGAGAACTTTTTTTTATAACATGTTTGCTCCCAAAGTGAAGCATATGGATTTACACAGTGTGAAGATATCCACTCCGAGTGAATTAAATGAATCTCCCCAATGTGAAAATGTTTCAATAGATTATTTATCACAAGAACCGATTGTCAGACAATTTCTCAACTCAATGAGCATCCGGTCTTGCATTTTTAGATTTTTTAAATATTGCAGATGTGGAATCGAACCCATCGCATTCCCGCGTGCACGCTACCAACTACGCTAACCAGGGAGACAAACCAAGAACTACCTCTTAGATACATAATGATAAAAAAAACATATATTTGTAATATATTATACAATAATAATTTAGAATTTAAAATCAGTTTTCATCAAGCACCATCAGTCGAAAATATTAATTATTTAAACAAATACTTAAATGTCTTTGAAGGAATAGATTAGTTATAAATATTAACCGACAGATTTCACATTTATTTTTTATTTTTCTATTATTGTATTTTAATACCATAAACATTTAAATGCATACATTTTACCATATTTTAAGGGAAGAAATATTTAATAATTATGTATTTTATTATAATATAAACGTGGCTGAAGTTGGGTTTGACTAAAGATATTTACATTAACTGAATTATTTTTTAACATTTTATTTGAATCACCCTAACATTTGTATATTTGTCTCGACTAAATGCTCACGATGTGTCTAGCTGTGTTTTGTTGTCATTGTTGGAGGTAAAGGAAAGACAAAGCCGCTTCGAATCAAAACCAATCGGACAGTCAGGCTATGGCGCTAAGTACAGACTCTGCCAAAAAGCACAGTAAATTAAACAAAAAAATTAAAAACTGACATTTTATAATTCAACATTTAAAAAATTAGAAACTATTCAAGCCCCACGTCACCGTTTGTATGCTAATTTTTATTATGAAATTTGAATGTATTAATTTAGCATTACACGTATTTATGATAATATTATATACATTATAAATTTATGAAAAACTCTTTTGTACAAATTGTATATAGATGTCAAATAATTTATGTTTTAATTAAATAAATAAAATATGTACATCTATTAACAACTATAGTCACAGGAAATTATAAATAGTTTTGAATAGTGCGATTCTCATTAATTTTATTTAATATTTTTTCTATGTTCTTATTGATAAATAATTTCCGCTTAGGTTAAAATACAAATTATCCCATATCATATTATTACAATAATCTTCTTCTTGTGCCATGATCGCTTCCAAAGTGGAGCATATAGATCTATACAATGTGAAGATATCCACTCCGAATGTAGAGTATATGGATCTCCGAAATGTGAAGACATCTTGACAGATTATTTTTCACGAGAATTGTTTCAGACAATTGCTAAACCCAATGGGCATCCAGTCCTACATTTTTTAGATTTTTTAAATACAACAGTAGGGTGACCGAACTTGCATTTTCTTTATTGTTAGGTACGTACGCTACCATCTACGCTACGGGAAAGACAGTTACAATAATAGATCAGTTGATATTTTATGCATAAAAATTTACTGTATATTTGAATTTTTGAGTTGCAAAAAGTATTCTAGAAGCTTAATTAGAAAGCATCTAGAATATTTTGGGCAACTCAACTACTTATTTGTACAAATATCAAAACTATTGATCGGTTTTATAGCAACGAAAATTGGTAAATTGGATGATTTTGTATCAAAACATAACCATAAGAATGTTTATCATAAAATTAATAACATACACACGAAGATTATCTAAAGCTCTAGGAGCTAAGAGATAATGACGATTAAATGGACCATTTACGTTCGTTTCGCTATGTTATACATCTAAATTTGATGAAGTAATCAATTTAAAGTTTATTTCGGCCATCGATTTTTGGTTCACACTGTGAAAATCCACGGCATGCCGTGATTTTGAATTTGGAACGTTTTATAGTCATATTAACATTTTACTTAATTTTATGGCTGTCGAATGCGTGGAATATTCGGTCGGTGATTCTTTTCTGTTTTTCTTTTATTATTTTATTTAGATTTTTATTTCTACAAATACGTTTATTGAAGTTTTATTGTAGCCTTTGAAAGGGAATATACATTTATACGTGACACCATTTCTTGTAGAATTAATGTTTTGCGTCGTAAATAATATTTTATTAAATACTCAAAAATAACACATTACAGCGACAAAGCGGGCTATGTGTTTTTATTGCCCATTAAAATAAAAATTATTGTCTCTTTCTGGTATGTTTTTTTTGACATAAAAGAAAACAATTTACGATATGCGCTGAAATTTGTAATTGTAATAAATTATCTAAATATTTATAAACATGGATAATAAATAGTATTGAGATATTATTGAGAAATTTTCAAAGTGACAAATTATTTCTAAAAGTTTTCAAATTCATACAAATGTTATAAGTTAAAATTTCTCTCACAATTATTGTCTCTATCTATATTTCTTGCTCTCTACCATACAATATTTATCTATCAAATTAATTGTTACATTATTTCAACCATTTTCCCGTCGATTGTGAAAAATATGCTTGCTTAACATATATATTTATTTATTTATTACATGTTGTAACATTACAAAATTACAAGTTTAATACGTTAACAACATGATAAACATATAGTTATGACGAAAATATCAAAAAACATATTAAAATATAAAAACA